>JAVSBS010017096.1:5012-16899 GCA_033124195.1 Coracias cyanogaster
CTTTGAGGATGGCAGAGCACTGGAACAGGCTGCCCAGAGAGGTTGTGGAGGCTCCTTCTCTGGAGACTTTCAAAACCTGTCTGGACATGTTCCTGCGTGACCTGCTGTAGGCGATCCTGCTCTGGCAGGGGGGTTGGACTAGATGATCTCCAGAGGTCCCTTCCAACCCCTATGACTCTATGATTCCTCTTAGACCTCTTTATAAAAAGCTATACATGGGCATGAAAACTGTGTGCAAGCAGCAGAAGAATGCACTCAAAAGTTTGCAACAGCAAAGTGTTAGGGAACTGTTTGAAAGTGCTACTCCATACTTTCTCCTTCATACCTCCAAGTTACCTGAGATTTCCAAAACAAATTTGTCTTTCAAAAGTAGCATATTTGTTTCCCACAGATAATATACGCTCATTCCTTAAAATACTGTTTTACTATATTTACTATATTGACACTATAGATAGTGTCCATACGCACAAGATGGCTAAATTCAGGCTACACAGAGCATCTTACTTCTGGGATTACCTTCCTTCTCTATGCCAAATTTAAAAACCATTGAAGTCCCAGGGTATTGCTGTACATTACTTTGTATACAGAAAACAAACAAGCAAAAGGATACTCAAAAGCCTAAGCAATCAGTAATTCTTTCAGAGAATTAAGCTGATTCAAGTTTAGAGTCACCAGAGTTCAGACCATCAGATGTACAAAATAAGCTTTCCTTCCTACATTCATCAGTCTAGGCTGTTACATGGACGCCCTCTGAATAGATCAGCTATCAGGCAGCCAACGGGGAATTTAGCTAATAGGTTTTTTGCAGTTTAGGATTATAGACTCTCGGGCTTTATGGATTTCTGCAAGAACATAATGTGCTGTTCATTATATACACTGTTTCTTGCCCTTTCCCCTGACTATCTAATCTTTTGCTACCCAAACCTCTAACTCCCTCCTTTCTTCACCTATATTTTGTACTACATACATTTCTTACTAGAGTACTGCATCCACATCTGACTTCCTGATACCTGCATCACAGCGTGGGGACTGCTGAGAATAAAAGCACAACATCTAGTCAACAGTTTTTTATCAGATGGACCTAAATCCAAACAGGGCCTGGAAAGGTTTTCCTTTGTAGCTTCACAGCTAGACAGGAGATGCTACTGCTGAAATAAAATTGTCTTTTATTATTACTTTTTTTGCTAGTCACATTTATGTTATGAGCTCTATATTGCTTAATATTGCCCAGTCATACAATAAAACAGATTTTCCCCAGAAAGTTAATTGTCTATGACATATCTTACTTAGCTTTTCAGACTTTAGACCTTTAGATAATTAAATGAAACATTCCATATCTAGGATATCTAAATAAGGTACTGAACTTTTTGGCTTTCAACTTCACAAATTTGCCAAAAGGTGACCTGTGATGTGCTGTCTTCCCATTTTGAGGTGTATGTTTTATTCATCTTTAAAAATACCCTTCCTCCTGTGAAATCCAGGGCAACACCATACACTTGCCTGGGTCATTAGCAGTAAGCATAGCCTTTGATTTCTAAAACAAAAAATCAGAAGTGTTTTTGAGCTAATACAAGGCATCACAAAAGGGAACAGACCACCAAATCACATAGGTTTGACTCTGCTGTAGTCTTTATATCTTTACTGCTTTTCCTGTCACATATTTTCCAAATGAAACGACCTTTCTTCATGCTTTCATTTCAAGCCTCAATTTATACTTAGAGTATTTTCTGTCCCTGATGCCATCTATTCCAACAAAAGCATTTTCATATATTTCCAGTGAGAACAATGTGACACTAAATTTTTTTACAGAAAAGGAAGTGCTTTACTGGCTGAAGTAAGATGCACAGGTTGATGTGCACTTCAAATTGCTTCAGAATAAATTTCCATATATAGAGGGATTCATACTGATGAAAATACTTTGTTCTTCCCCAACTAATGCTCCCTTTAAGTGATAATGGACATTTAATCAGAAATGACCAAAGCAAATTGCAATATTACCCCATTTTTAAAAGGGAAAAAAGAAAGACACAAGAAACTACAGACTGGTCAGTCTCACCTCTGTGCCTGGGAAGATCATGGAGCAGATCCTCCTCGAAACTCTGCTCAGGCACACAGAAAATAAGGAGGTGATTTGTGACAGCCAGCATGGCTTCACTAAGTGCAAAATGTGCCTTACAAATTTAGTGGCCTTCTACTAGAGGGTTACAGCATTGATTGGTGGATAAGGGAAGAGCAACTGGCATCATCTACCTGGACTTGTGCAGAGCAGTTGATATTGTCCCACACAACATCCTTGTCTCTAAAAGGGAAAGACAGGGATTTGACAGGTAGACTACTCCATGGGTAAGGAATGGGCTGGATGGTCATACCCAAAATGCTGGGGTGAATGGTTTGATGTCTGAGTGGAGACCAGTGACAAATGGCATTCCTCAGGGATCAGTGCTGGGATCAGTACAATTTAACAGGTACTGGTTTGTCAGGGACAAGGCAGGGGGATTGAGTGCACCTTCAGCAAATTTGCAGATGACTCCAAACTGAGTGTTGTGGTCAACATGCTGGAGAGAAGGGATGCCATCCAGAGGGACCTTGACAGGCCTGAGACATGAGCCTGTGAAACCCCTGTGAAGTTCAACAAGGCGAAGTGCAAGGTCTTGCACCTGGGTCGGGGCAATTCCAAACATGGATACAGGCTACGCGACAGGTGGATTGAAAGCAACCCTGTGGAGAAGGACTTGAGGGTACAGGTGGATGAAAAGCTGGGCATGAGCTGGCAATGTATCCTTATACGTAAGAAGGCCCAACCATATCCTGGGCTGCATCAAAAAAACCATGGTCAGTAGGTTGAGGGATGTGATTCTCTCCCTCTGCTCTGGTGAGACCTCACCTGGAGTACTGTGTCCAGCTCTGGAGTCCTCAGCACAAGAAGGACGTGAACCTGGTAGAGCACGTCCAGAGGAGGGCCACAAAGATGATCAGGGGGCTGGGGAAAATCCTCTGTGAGGACAGGGTGAGTGAATTGGCATTGCTCAGCCTGGAGAAGAGAAAGCACTGGGGAGACATTATAGTGGCCTTTTAGTACTCAGTGGGGGCCTACATGAAAGATGGGGAAGGACTCTTTATCAGGCACTGTAGTAATATGATGAGGGGTAAGGGCTTTAAAGTGAAAGAGGGTAGATTTAGATTAGGTATTAGAAAGCAATTCTTTACTGTGAGAGTGGTGAGACACGGGAACAGGATACCCCGAAAATCTGTGAATGCACCCTTCCTGAAAGTGTTCAAGACCAGGCTGGATGGGACTTTGAACAACCTGGTCTAGTGAAAGGTGTCCCTACCCATGGCAGGGAGGTTGGAACAAGATGATCTTTAAGGTCCCTTCCAACCCAAACCATTCTATGATTCTTTTTTTAGCTAATTTGCTAACAAATAGATACCTCCCACAAATTTGAAAGTAAAGTTGGAAGAATAGTCATGTGTGTTATGCTTCTTAGCATTTGATAGTCTATTTGAGCTACTGAATAATAAATAACAAAGCCCTTAAAAATATAAACAACTGAAAAATAAATGAGTCTTCTTCTCTGTCTTTTGCTTGGTATCTCTTCCCTGCTCCTGTTAACAAGTGGATAATAATGCTGACAGTATAGCAACATGTTCTATATGGATTTTCTATTTGGAGGTACATCAGTGTCTTTTAGCTAGGATCACATTCAATATCCCTTTTGTTGGCATGAATACATTTTGAATTTCTCTTCTTTAGTTTAGCTTAGTTAGGTATAATTTGGTTCAGTGTTGCTATGTTTCATTTTGATTTGATCTGGTTTTGTTTAATCTGGGATTTACTTTCATTACAAGAGCAACAAATATATAGGCAATTTCAGATTAATAACTGTTGAAAGATAGGAGAATTAAGCAGACAGTGGAAAAAGGGGCTCATTAGACAGGGAAAAAGAGAATTAAGCCTGTGTTTTAGAGCTCAATAATGAATAAAGTAGGAAATACCAAAAGTCAAGTTTGCAGAGGAATTTAAATGAAAATCACGGTTTCTCCAGCTAGAAGCATAAAATAAGAGAACAATGAAAGAAGTAGTGGGACTGCTGTATAATGGGAATTAGGCAGATATTAAAGAAAATCCGTGTTTGCCTTGATTTTCAATAAAGATAATAATGGAGAACATGGAACCGAAACAAAATGGCCTTTAAGGCAGAGAGAAGAATGGCAAAAATGCAGACATAAGACAAACCCCAAAACAGGTAAATGAGTTCAAACTGGTGGGAGCTAACCAGATAAAGGCCTGAGCCTCAAGCAACCCTGAGCCCTTCATCATCCCAGAGCTCTGACCCTGCTCTGAGTAGAGGGTTGGACTAGAGAACTCCTGAGGTCCCTTCCAGCCTGAATGAATCTGTGAAATGGTGAATAACAAGGAAGATATTGCCCCAAAAGAAAATAAGGTCTGAGAGAACAACATAGTCACTGTCCCTAATTACACCACGTGATGGGAGTGAACAGGAGGAGGAAAAAAAGAGTATTACTGGCCCAATAGCCAATAAATATACTGTCAACAGTTAGGTCTGGGCTGGCCACTAGACAAATGACAGATGCTATTAACCCTTCTCCTAAAAGAAAAGAGAAAGAGAATAAAGGAAAGAGGCTTGTGGGAAAAGAAAACTAAAATAGCTTTAATGAAAATAATGACAATAAAATGAAATATATACACATATATACAAAATCATTACCAAAGCCAGCCCCTTTGATGGCAATTACATCACCATCACCACCAATGCTGTGGGCAGGCACTGGGGAGGTCTCACACTAGACTTAGTGGCAGACAGGAACTGGATTCAGGAGTTGGATTCTGGAACTGGATTCAGAAACACACAGATCAGGATGGACGACAGAACAGATGGCGTCCTCCTCAGATGCCAACCATTGAGGAACTTAACTCTCATGACCCCTCATCTTTATACTGAAAATGACGTATTTGGGATGGAATACCTCGTTGGTCAGTTTAGGTTCACCTGTCCTGTCTGCTCCTCTCCACAGGTGCAGCCTTTCACTTTCTGCACTCCCAGTGTGGTGCACAAGATTTAGCACTGGCCTTGGTCTGCACAGGAGCAAGTATAAGCAAGAGCCTTTCTGCATACCAATCCTTGGTAGTAACTGTAAACATCAGGCATTATGGCTTCTAGAAGCACACACTGCAAAAACACTACTTCAGTTAGTGCAGTTAGTTATAAGAGACTGAGATGAAAAGTCAAATGACTGAACAGAAGTGGTTCTGCTCTAACTCAGACCAGGACATATACATATACAGAATGAGTAAATTCAGCCTGGAATTGGAAAGTTTTTAACTTTTAGAGTCATGAAGGTTTTGGAACTACCTGTCAAATAACCGTAGTGAGGTCCAAGACTAAACTGGTTATGTCTTGGAACTTGATTCCTATATAGAAAGTATTGTCTGCCTGCTGCAGCATGACATTCCAGTCAAGACAAATTTTCACAGGACACATTTTGTTCCTGAGAAAATTTCTTTATTGTGACCTATTCTTTACTTCCACATGTTTCTACAGTTTCTCTGTAAAAACTTGACATAACAGGTTTGTAACATCTTCAGTCTGTAGTTAGTCAATCGCAGATGTTATTAGGAGGTAAGCAAAAGAAAACCATTCATATATAAAAAAGAAAGGTAAATCTTGTTTCTGACAGTCATCCTCAGTTCATTTTCATCGTGCTCAGCTGAGTAGTACTTTGAGATATAGGCTGCAGGGTCTATAGCTGCACAGTAGTTATTGTTCAAGGGTTCAGTCCTGTCTAGTTGATATTAAACAGATTTGGTTTAATGTCTTTCCCTCACTGAAAGTGAATATAGTAATTTGCAGCGTTTTGAAAGTTCTTTAATAAAATTCTGCCATGTTTTATTTATACTGATAAACCTGCTTTCTAGGATCTCAAATTCAGTTCTGCAAAAAAAGTTGTGTTTAAACACTTCTAAGGAATAAATTTCTAGATCCTTTACAGTAAGAACTTTCAAAATTTGAGATAAATGCCATCAAAAAATAAGGGGAGAAGGAAAGCAAATTTGAGGTTTTCTGTAGTACTATTCTTTTCAGATTTCTGTGCTGTACCCATATGTGGAGTAGTTTTTTAAAGAACAAACCTAAACCATCTGGTAGCATAATACTTGGTTAGTGCTTCATGTCTGTGTACAGGGTACACAGAAAAGCTTTGATTTACACAATGTCTTTCTGAAGCAAATGAGATACACAATGCATAATTCATGATAGTATGTCTTGGCAATGGATGGCAGTCTTATCCTGATGTTAGAGCCATTTTCCTTTTTCAAAAGATTGTGGCTCTGTAGGAGCGTGATTACAGTTAAGTGCACAGATGAGCGTCAGATATAATGAGAGGCTATATATCTGTCTTACATCTCTGTTCTGAACATGTTGTTTTAAGGCAGCCAAAAGCTGCAGGCCCTCATGCCAGGTAATGAAGCATGGATGACTGACATTACCAGTGTGACTGGAGAAAATTCCAGTGCTGTTTAATATCTTCATCAATGACATACACATTGGGATTGAGTGCACCTTCAGCAAGTCTGCAGATGACACGAAGCTGAGTGGTGGGTACAGATAACATACCAGAGGGACAGGATGTCATCCAGAAAGACCTAGACAAGCTTGTGAAGGGGGCCCCTGTGAATGTCATAAGGTTCAAAAAGGCCAAGTGCAAGGTCCTAGACATGGGTTGGGGCAATCCCTGGTATCAGTAAAGGCTGGGGGATGAAGGGATTGAAAGCAGCCCTGCAGAGGACTTGGGGTTATTGGTAGATGAAAAGCTGGACATAAGCTGTCAATGTGCACTTGCAGCCCAGAAGGCCAACCATATCCTGGGGTCCATCAAAAGAAGCGTGGCCAATAGGTTAAGGGAGGTGATTCTCTCCCTCTACTCTGCTCTGGTGAGACCTCACCTGGAGTACTGTGTCCAGCTCTGCAGCCCTCAGCACAAGAAGGACATGGATCTGTTGGAGACAGTCCAGAGGAGAGCCACAAACTAGTAAGAGGGCTGGAACCTCTCTCCTATGAAGAAAGGCTGAGTGAGTTGGGGTTGTTCAGCCTGAAGAAGAGATGGCTCTGGTGCGATCTCATAGCAGCCTTCCAGTTCTTAAAGGGGGCCTGTAAGAAAGATGAAGACAGTCTTTTTAAGCAGGGCCTGTAGTGATAGAACAAGGGGTAATGGTTTTAAAGGAGGGTAGATTCAGACTAGATAAAAGGAAAGTATTTTTTACAGTGAGGATGGTCAAACACTAGAACAGGTTTCTGAGAGATGTGATAGATGCTCCATCCCTGGAAACCTTCAAGGTGAGGTTAGATGGGGCTCTGAGCAACCTGTTCTAGTTGAAAATGTCCCTGCTCACTGCAGGGGGCTTGGACTAGAGACCTTTGAAGGTCTCTTCCAACCAAACCATTCTATGATTCTAAAAATAATTAAATTTGACAGGAGTTTGTTCTGATTTGGACATTAAAAAAAAAAGTTTTAATTGAGTTTAAAAAATCATACCTGTAGAAGCCTTAGAAGAGCACAGGTTTTGAGTGTGAGCCATATTACTTCATAAATAGGTTATGCACCTGATTCTTGCCACATACTAATCCTTACATTCCCCTTAGTCTGAGGAGCATATATGGGACTTGAAAGGGTTGGAGAGATGCATTTTAGGACAAATGTGCTTTGCACTTGAACTGCCTGTTGGCTGGCACGTCAGTAGAGGGAATGATTCCTGCCAGTATGCTTTTAGGTTGATCCTATGACTAACTTCAGTGACTGTTGACATAAATAAAACAATGAAGTGGCACTCGTGAGGGTTGTCCCATCTGTTCAAAAGAATGATGTCTTTGGAGAGAGGGTAATGGTTTCCCCACACACATTTCTAAGACTATATATTTGCTCAGTGAATCTCATTGTATTTCCTCTCTTTATCCCCCTCCTCTCTATATTCTTTTTCCTAATACGTCTGTTCACTCCAGTGATGTGAACACCTCCTATAACAAACATTCTGTTTATGAATTCTATTGGATTATTAATAGAGTTGTTGCATACAATAAATCCAACCCCTGAAAAATGCAGTAGTCTAGCACGTTAACATCCAAACTCAATTTATTACAATGCCCTTCAATATCTTTTGTCATCAGCTGCAATGACATGGTCTTCATTGCTTCCTAATTTTCCATAACATTTCCCTGTATTTTTCTTATTAAAGATAGCTTTAAAAAGCAGGCCAATAGCTGAGATAGTTCAGAATCATCAGTAATGTAACCTTCATCTTCATGGAGGGTTGCACAATAACAACCCTGTAAATCTTTACTTAAATTAAGTGAAGTATGACACAAGCAGCAGTGAACATGTTTTCTTCCAGCTCTCCCCAGATATGAGTAACCTTGAGGGACAATCCGTAGACCTATTTAGTCTTTGGCTTCTGTCATGAAATTGCTTACAAGACTGCAAATTAGCTTGCTAATAATAAGGAGGCAGAGGACTTGTATCTCTTAATGTTCAAATACCATTATCTATACTTCTTATTTTCCCTTTTTATTTCAGGAAATCGCTGGGAAATGGCTGTTTCCTATTTCTACAGCATCTAGATAAATGAGTCTTAGAACATTGACTGGGATTTCTCTTCTAGCAGAATAACAAAGATTTCACAGCATGCAACATGTAAAGTAATTACTTTGCTAAGAGTCATCAAAAAGAAAAAATAAATCTACATTACATGGCAAATACAAAAGGGACCATCTTTTTAATCCTCTTGCCCCAACTGTTCCTGACAAATTATTTCAAATCCTGGTAAACACCTCCAGTGATGGAAATCTCCCAGCCTCAATATAATTTAGCACTTAACTGTCTTTACAGTTAAAGGTTTTACTATTCTTGTCCTGGTTTTGGCTGAGATAGAGTTAATTTCCTTCATAGTAGCTGGCACAGTGCTGTGTTTTGGATTTAGTGTGAGAATAATGTTGATAACACACTGATGTTTTAGTTGTTTAGTAGTGCTTTTCCTAAGTTAAGAATTTTTCAATGTCCCATACTATTTTAGATATACAAGAAGCTGGGAGGAAGCATAGCCAGGACAGCTGACCCGAATTAGTTGAACTTTAAACTGAAGGACCTGGGGGGCAAAGTCCAAGATGGCAATGCTCATGTCTACCCATCCAACTGCAGATAAGCCAGGCCAACCAGAGCAGCAACAAATGTTCCTTAGCTGCCTTCCAAGATGAAAGCCAGAAGGTCAACCACCTCAGGAGTGTATGTGGTTATGGTGGATCCTCTTGCACCCCTCAAGGGAAACCTTCTTTCTTGATTAAGTCGCTGAAATGTCTGTACACCAATGCACGCAGCACAGAGAATCAACAGGAAGAACTAGAGGTCTGGGTGCTTTGCAGGGCTGTGATCTCATTGCAATTACAGAGACATGGTGGGATAGGCTATGTACTCTTTAGGAAAGACAGGACAGCAAGGTGAGGTGGTGAAGTTGCCCTTTATGTGAGAGAGCAACTGGAATGTATCAAGCTCTGCCTAGGGGACTTGAAGAATGAGTCGAGAGTTTATGGGTAAGAATTAAGGGGCAGGCTAATATGGGCGACAGTGTTGTGGGTGTTTACTACAGGACACCTGATCAGGACAAGGAAGTCAATGAGGCCTTCTACAGACAGCTGAAAGTAGCCTCATGATCACATGACCTAGTGCTCATGGGGACTTCAATCACCCTGGTATTTGCTGGAAAGACAGCACAGCTAGGCATGCACAGTCCAGGAGGTTCCTGCAGTGCATTGATGATAACTTTCTGACACAGGTGGTGGAGGACCCAACAAGGAGAGGTGTGCTGCTGGACCTTATACTAATGAAAAAAGAATGTCTGGTTGGGGGATGCGAAGGTTGGGGTTGGTTAGAGATCATTTAGGCAAACTGGATGCACATAAATCCACGGGTCTGATGGGATGCACCATGAGTGCTGAGGGAGCTGGCTGATATTATTGCTAAGCCACTCTCCATCATTTTTGAAAGGTTGTGGAGAATAGGAGAGGTGCCTGAGGACTGGAGGAAATACAATGTCACCCCAGTCTTCAAAAGGGCAAGAAGGAGGACCCAGGAAATTACAGGTCAGTCAGCACCACCTCTATCCCTGGAAAGGTGGTGGAAAAGCTTATTCTGGAGTTCATCTCTAAGTATGTGGAGGAAAAGGTTATCAGAACTAGTCAGCATGGATTCACCAAGAAGAAATTACACTTGACCAATCTGATAGCCTTCTATGATGGCATGACTGGCTGTGTAGATGAAGGGAGAGCAGTGGATGTTGTCCACTTCAACTTCTGCAAGGCTTTTGACACTATCTCCCAGGAATTATAGGTGAGATGAGTGGACAGAGAAGGGGATTGAGAAGTGACTGAATAACAGAGCTCAGGGGGCTATAATTAGTGACATAGGGTTTAGCTGGAGGCCTGTAGCTAGTGGTGTTCCCCAGGGGTCAGTACTGGGTCCAGTCTTGTTCAACATCTTCATCAACCACCCAGTTGTCCTCATGGACAACAAGTTAACCATGAGCCAGCAACGTGCTTTTGTAGCCAAAAAGGCCAATGGAATCCTGGGCTGCATTAAGAAGAATGTGACCAACAGGTCAAGGGAGGTTCTTCTTCCCCTCTTCTCTGCTATAGTGAGGCCACATCTGGAGTACTGTGTCCAGTTCTGGGCTCCCCAGTTCAAGAGAGACAGGGAACTACTGGAGAGAGTCCATCAGAAGGCTAAAAAGATAATTAGGGGACTGGAGCTTCTCTCTTACAAGGAAAGGCTGAGATACTTGGGTCTGTTTAGCTGGGAGAAGACTGAGTAGGGATCTTACAAATATTTATAAATATCTAAAGGGCAGGGCCCTTATAAATATCAAGAGAATGGAGCCAGTCTGTTTTCAGTGGTATCCAGTTACAGGACAAACAGGAACACTGGAAGTTCCACCTCAGCATAAGGGAAAACCTTTCCTGTGAGGGTGATGGAACACTGGAACAGGCTGCCCAGAGAGGTTGTGGAGTCTCCTTCTCTGAAGACTTTCAAAACCCACCTGGATGCACTCCAGTGCAACCTGATCTAGGTGAACCTGCTTTAGCAGGGGGGTTGGACTAGATGACCTCCAGAAGTCCCTTTCAACCCCTACCATTCTATGATTCTGTGAAAGGGATATTTCATACCATAGAACATCATGATCTGGGGTAGTGGGCTGGGAGGGGCTGATTGCTGCTTGGGCATCAGTCAGTAATTGCTCACTACTTGTCTTTTTTTAAATTTTATTTTTCCCTCTTTTTCTCACATGATGATGATGATTATTATTATATTTTATTTTATTTCAATTACTGAACCGTTCTTATCTCAACCCATGAGGTTTACTCTTTTTTTCCAATTCTCTCTTCCACCCCAGTGTGGGGCAGGAGTGAGTGGCTGCATTGGTGCTTAGTTGGCAGCTGAGGTTAAACCATGAGAAATGCCTAATCAAACTTAAGGCTTCATTTTAAGCCTCTTACCTCATGTTCTATCATCTCCACTGGACATTAAGAACAAGTTATTGATTTCTTGTGTACAACATCTATGTAAATGTACAAGGCAGTGCATTGTACTCTAACTGTACATCATCCAAACTACCCCTTCTCTTCATACCTTTAATTGATCTCTTTCTCATCAAATGTTTATACATTTTGAAGTCTGAAGAAATAGTCTGCTAAATTCTCCATGTATGACATTTCTACATTTGACAATGGACTTAACTTCTTATTCCTAAATTGTTAAATTTCAGAATGAATTTCTAAGTCTTGAATTTGTAAAAAATGGTTAGTAAAGCTTAAATGTCCTTGCT
>JAVSBS010017097.1:0-23796 GCA_033124195.1 Coracias cyanogaster
CACCATTGCAGGTGAGGTTGGCCGGGGCTCGGAGCAACCTGCTCCAGTTGCAGATGTCCCTGCTCCCTGCAGGGGGGTTGGACTCAATGTCCCTTAAAGGTGCTTTGCAACTAAAACCAGTCTATGGTTCTATGAAACCATGTCTCTGCCCTCTGCCCCTTCTGCTCAGGGAACACGAGCAGCAACCTCACGCATGGAAACAGTTTCCTTACGAAAAAACATAGCAGAGTTTAGGTTGCACACATACAGTCCTCGTTTCCGTTGGTTTTTAGATGATACGTTAAAAAGATAACTCACTAGTACTATTCTTACAGTGAAAAGGGAAAATACAGAAGAGAAATCAAGTATAGTCACAGAGGTATAAACAAGATTTCCACATTTTTATTTGCTTATTGCTTTCAGCTCTCTCATATAGTGGCAGAGCTAAAGGAAATGTGTCTAAGGTCTGCTGTTAACTTCCATCATTTGTTACTCTCTGTCAAAGCTCAAATTCAGCCCCCCAGGAAGCAGTAGCAATGCTACAGACGAATGCATGCTGCTTGCAATTTGTGAGGCAGCCCCAAGGTGCTGGAAGATAGCTCACAAACTCAGCATCGCTTGGACCGTTTGTCTAACCCAGCCACAAAACAGATCCTTCTAAATAACCATATCACAAGAAAAGAGGAGCAAGTCCTAGACCAAAAACTATGTGGCAACCCTTACTGTGCTTCTAGGAACAAAGACAAATATTTTTGGCTGTAGCCAAGGACTGTTTAGGAGAAACAGCTGCCTTAAGAGAAGTACCTTGGATGGCAAAGAAATGCCAAAGTGTGGGGAGAAAATACAGTCACTACTATGAGACTGAAACAATCAAGTGGAGCCAAATTTTGCAAGATCAAATTTCCCCCCCAGAGGCCATTGCAATAAATTATTTCAGTGCCAGCACCTGCATCAATAGGAGGTTAATCCTCATACAAACACTACGTCTTGTGTAGGACAATTTCTCAGTGATAGTCACTGCTTCTCTATTGTGGTGAAGAAACATCCTGGTGACAAAAATACTTGTTGAGTCTCTTATTGGAGAAGTTTATGTGTTGGAGCTCTCAACCCTCCTGAGACTGAAAAGACATCAAAATGAGAAGCAGTAAATCCTGGGTTTATTACTAATAAAGGAATGCTACTTTTCCAACCCCTCCCTGCTTTTATTTTTTGGCAAGTCCTGTATATGGTGCCCACTCTAGCACCAAAGTACATGGATGAACACATTTAACATGGCTGACAGTCAGAGAAAACAACCTGAGAAAAATCCGAGGTGAAACTCTTAGACTAGAATCCTCTGAAGATTGATAGGCTGTATTTATGCAACCTTCCCCGCGCTGATAAATCTCAATTAAAGGCCGGTCCCCAGAGGAAAACCCTAGTAAATTTTCCATTCCCATTCATCTCCACACCACAACTGCCGGATCAGCACCAGTGTTGCTCTGTCCTCTCCTGGGAGCAGATCTCAAGCAGCAATGTCATCTCCCAAGTATGCCAACTGACCTCCCACCCTCTTTAACCACCCTGGTCTCGTCTTTTCCCTGCTTTCCCAGTAGAGGCAAAGATATCACCATGAAAAACAACCCTGCTGCCAGTGCTGTGGATGCCCAGATCTCTGGAGAGCGCTGCAAAACAGTCATTGCTGTTAGTAAACATCCTACAAAATATACACTTTGGGCAAAAAATGCCTTCACTCTTCCAATCTGTCTCTAAAAGGAAAGTAATTTCTCTTTCTTGCTCATTCACTGTTGTTCTCTCTGCCACATAAACAGGTGCTACAGGGGAAAAAACACAATAAAGATCCCTCTTTAGAGAAGCAGAACAAATTTCTTCCTTGCTGCAAAGATTTTAAAAAGAAAAACCCTGCACACTGAAAACCAAAAAATCCTAAAACGGTAACCAAAACATACTAACGTTTTTTCTAAGTTTTCTATTTATCCTCAAAATGTTTCAGTTGCACATGGAATTTTAAGTATTGTATCATCTTTAGGACATAAGGATCATCATAATTTAAAGATAAATTTGATTTTCTGGGTAAGGAAGCATCACTCAGCGTTTGAACATGAGTGATTTTCAGTTAACAGATAATTGAGCTTTTAAGTTTTAAAGTAGCTGGGTCTTCAGGGCTGAGGATTGGAATTTAGGAATTCGACTTCCTTTTTTTTTTCACATGTAAGCACCATTCTCTCTCTACAAGCATGCTCCAGGCAGCTCCACAGCCACTTAGCGCCTCTGAACTCAACATTTGTAGGGCATGAATTTTTTTCCTAAATTACCTGGAGCAACTCAATTCAGGGACAAAGGGCAAAGATGGCAATAAGATATCACATCAAGGATTTAGGGTCTGTTCTTGGCTTTGGTATTTTGTCACTGCAACAGCTTTACTTTCTTATAGCCCATGGCACTTTTTTTTGCATGGCTTCAGGAGACTTGGGGACACTGAGGTAGGCATTCACCCACAGCCTTGCTTTGCTCCTCTGAAGGGGAGAAACCCGACCGCAGCCTGGGGCTGGGCAGGAGATCTGGTGGGACTCAGCTAATGCTGGCATGGAGGAGTCCTCAGCAGCAGCCTGTGCTATCTCCATTGCTGTTTCTGAACACCAAAGCAGCAAGTGAATTCCTCCCACACGCTAAAAGTCAAACCTTGCCTAAAGTTTACAAATCCTGCAGCTGGATTACACAACATTATTTATAGTCTTAAAGTCGTAGGTGTTCCACCATGTAATGAGATACTTTATCTTGTAATTAAATACAAGCTACTTTCTCACTAAGGAGTATTGTGTTCCAGGAAGAATTCTCCCCAAAGCTTGAAAAAAATAATATAAATTAGACTTCAGGGTTTTGTGTAGGAAGAGGAGGAGGCTGGCATGAGGGGAGAGGGGTGTTAGAGGGCTTTCAAATTCAGCTAAGTTTGATACAGTTTATTATTAGAGACAGATAAAATATAAGCTGCTTTGGCAGACTAATTTATGTCTGATTGGAAGGGATGATCATATATAACAAAATTTAAATCAGGTTCATGTACTTGAATGAATGAAATTCAGAGAACGTACTAATGGAACCCTATGAGCTGAACATTTGTTTCAAGTACAGACATTGATCACTAAGTTAGTTGCTTTTCTAGTAGCTAAAGAATAGCTACTATCTCATACATCCATATAAAGTCCATTCTTCCAAGGTTTCTAAGAGTTTGCTGCTGTAATATCAGAGTATTTCAGAGAATTTAGTTCCCAGCAAACATAAAAGCTTTGGAAAATCTCATTGTCTAGGACAGACAAGAAAGTTGAATTCCCTATCCATCAGAAAATAAGAGAATTTTGAAGCACATGCACCTCCAAAGCAATGCTGAGATAATTTTTTTCTTCCCTATTTCTTGTTTGTGGAAGAAAAGGATGCCCCAAACATCAATTTCATGAGAATCAATACGGACTTTCTAGCTCACTAGGCTTCTGAGAGCATCCTCAGAAGATTTTCTGGGTAGGCAGTAACAGACAGATACTCGACTGAAAAGATGACTTCTGGATTTACTGAATATATTACGTTTTCTGCAAAGAAAAACAAAAACATCCTCTGTTCCACAAGGAAAAAATGAACTTTTTTTCTTTCAGAAAGTCATTCCCACTTCAAACTAACAACCACCCTGCTGTGGTTCTGGAGCAGAAAGAGAAGGCGGCCCAGATTTACAGAGGGACTCCTTAAGGTTTGGATCACCTAATTTTGAGCCTCCAGGAATAAACCTCGCAATCAAAGTGCTGATTTAAACATTCGCACTTCTTAGAATCAAATTATTAGAGCCAGCACGGCAGACACAATTCAGAACTCCACCAAGCGATAGAAAAAGTGAAGGAAAGACGACTCTGAAGTCCCAGCTCTTTCCTCTTGGGTTTGGCCCTGAACTCCAGCCCTGACGCAGATGCTATTATAAAACTCCAATTTCAACACGTTGAAAGTCGCTCCTGGGCTTCAGCACTGCAGTCATGTATTTGACAGCCAGTAAGTAAATCACAGCTCTTCTCCGGCAAGGCTGGTGGACTTCAGAATGCACTTAACAGAGTGATTTTCATGCAAAACACACAGCTGTACCCTGGGAATCAGAACTTTGATTTTCACTGGAGCATCCAGCAGCGAGCCATGAAAGCAGATTTAGTCTCGTTCAGCCTTTTTCTGGCGCTGGAGCTCCCACTGCAGTTGCTTTGCACACAGAGTGGGACCACGCGCTTTCCTCTGGTGGCCACAGGAAGGGTAAAAACAGGAAAAAGGTGCAGCGCTCAATTAGATGTGATGTCAAATACTGTTGGCCAGTTCCCCCTGCTGTGCGTTGCAGCCCGAGATTCCCCAAGACCCTTTCTTTCTTTTTTTCACTGTCAATTTGGTCATCTCTTCCATTTTATTCCCAGACTTGGAGGAGTTTTTGTTATCTCACTTTCAAATACAGCACTGAATTTACACTGGAACATATCACAGCTTCAATTAATATGTTCTCCTGTTTTGTAGCTGCATGTTTTCAACTTTTTTTTTTTTGCTTTGCCTACAAAAGGACCCCACGGTGGCAAATACAATCAAGTTTCAGTGCTGCAATCAAGCTTTATTGCTGTTGTGATTCCAGTTTGTTTCCATGTGGAAAGCCATTGCTGCACCCTCTTTCCAACACTGCATTGCAAGATTTTCTTGTAATCATTAAGAGTGGAGTGATTTGGTTTGTTCCTTTACTAATACTACAAGAATGGGAGAACACTGGAAGCTCCTGCTTCTCCATTAACCTTCTTAAAACATCAGAGGAATCTGGGTAATTCGCTTGCTCTTGCTTGGAAAAGCACAAAGTTTCACCTTCCTTTTAAGGTTTTCTGTTGGAGCCTCGTGGCTGATTAAGACTGCTGGTAGCCGGCGGACTGCTATGAATGTCAAAGCAGCTTCCCCTCTGCGTGTCTGCTGCCCACTAAGAAACCTGTTGGGTAGTTTGATACATATATTCATGGGTTCAGATGAGTTTTTAATGCAAGGCTTTGCACTTCACACTCTCCGCTGCAAAGGCAGAAAGGCACAAGAGTTCACAGCTTTTCCGGCTGTAGGTTTTTTCCCCTCTTTGCCAGACTTAGATATAATTGAATCCCCTTGATTTTAAGAGAGTTCTCAGATCCAACGCAGGCCCTCAAGCCTGCCCACACCGGCCCCCTCTGCCAGATGAAGGCTGCAAGAAAATGCATAATCCCGAGGACTGAATTTTGTGCAATTAAAGGCCCGGTAACGACCCTGGCTCCTGGCGCTGCCAGCAGGCAGGTGGGTGTGAATGACAGGCGCTAGCTCTCCGCACCTTTCCACACTTGTCCATGATGATAAAAGGTTCCCGTGTTTCCAACCAGCCCAGCAGCCACCTCCAGGTCAGAGCTATCAATCCTCACAAGCACAGGCTCCACACCATGTTTTCAGAGAAAACTCAAGAGCCCTCAAACCATCCGGGCCAGCTTTAGTAATTATTTTTTCTCTTGCTTTTACATCCATGATAAAATGAGCTTATGAGAAGCTACCTAACATAGAGCTCAGGCATGGGCAGTCTCAAGACATGCTTTCCAATTGGGTAGGCTCAAAATAAGCACCCCAAAGACCAGAAAGGCTTTTAATTATTCTACAAAGTATGGCTATTCAGACTTTTCAAGTGGCTGTTTTCTATTTTCCCTGCTACATAAATGCTAACCCATCCATATATATCATTTCTCTCCTTCAAATTAACAGTTGTGTATAAATTGAAAGAAAAGTTTAAAAATTGCAATCCTGCTGTTAGTGTGAGAAGACTTTACTAAGAGCAATTTTTTATAGATGTCGGTGCAGTACCTAGAGACTCCCTATGTGGAACAAGCCCATACTATACCAGGTTTTATAGAAACATTGGGAAAAAAAGCCTTGTTGCTGCCTTGCCAACTTGTAGCCCAGTATTTTTTCCTTTTTATTCCCATATTTATGCTCACCGCCATTCTGCTGCTGTCTGCGAGGATAGTTTTAGCCTTTCCTACAGTAGAGAAGTTAGTAGGGAAAAAAATTTGCTTATAAACTTACTAGCAACTATCAGTAACAAGTAGTTGCTGATAAAAACCACAGACTTTCTGCCTTTTTTTGAAGTTAGAAGCAGTTATAAGAATGCCTAGTAACGGCATAAGCAAACAAAGATCAAACAGAGCTATTCTCTTATTTCTAGACAAAAGTTGTTTGAAGCTATTGCATCAGAAGTTGTTTATAACCAAGGTATCAACTGCTCAGTCACATTTCCCAAAAGTTTGTAAAACAACTAAGAACGTAATTCATCATTAAATTTACGGGACAAAGCTCTATCCTGCAGCAAAATTAAATCTGCCTTAAATCAGTTTCTCCACACATTTTTGCAGATTGAAATGCCCGTTTTGTGCCTGGCTTTCTAATCAGTGCCGTCAGCTGAAGCTTTCATATGTCAGACAGTATTTAGTCCATGGTGGGGATTATTTCTTTCAAGTATTTTAAGTAGAAATAAACCCAGCTGTGATTCAGACTGCATGAACAAAGAGTACGGAGTGCAACAGAACAGGCTGACATCATTGCAAACAGGCGCATGGCAGATAAGCTCTGGGTGCCATCATAAGGTAAGTCTCAGACCTTTAGATCAAGATCTGCTCATCCTCTGTGGGGCTGCCCGGGTTGATTGGCCCCGCCAGGTGCTCACTTCAGTTTCTCCGGGCAAAAGAAGCAGGCAGAGAGCAAAGAAGTAAAGCTGTTTTTGGTAGCAACCACCAAAGATGGCAGGACTGAGATACAGCTCCTACGCAAATGCTTTTATCCTGGTTTAAGAAGTGCCTTCTCCTACTCACTCACACAGACCAACAGTTTAGGTGGCACCTGAGCCAGGTGCTTGGTGGCAGCTATGTGGCAGAGCCTGAATGTGCTTTGCATCCATCTGGTGCAGGCACAGGCCCCCTCCCCAGCGCGGGCGTGAGCCAGGCCCCTGGGTGTAGCACACCCATTTGCACTAGGGACCAGCTGCACGTGCCTGTGGGGACGGTATGAGGAGGTGACATCCTCCCTAGAAAGGCACAGGACTTCAGTGGTTGCAGAAGCTCAGCAAAAAAACCCTTTCATTTCTACCTTTAAATGGTTCACAAAGATTGCATGCTATGGAGTCACTGGTTTTATCCGTCCCTTTCAAAATAATTAAAAAATCACCGCTGTACACCCAAACTGCGTTTTTGGAGGCTTTGTAAATGCTTGTGTGGCATTAACCTACTGGCTCAGGTTTTGGCACCAGACATGAATATCAGCAACGCTGTTGCAGGCAAATGTTGCAGGAATGCTGCTGCTCTCTGGGAAATTCAAGAACATACATTTGATTTCACTGCTGAGCTTGCTTTTTCACACCTACCTTTTTCACTTAAACTTCTCTGATACAGGGAATCTTTTGGTGCATGGGTAACGGAGGCAGGAAACATTCAGTCTTAATATGATGGAAACGACAACCCAAGAAGTTAATGATTTTAGCCTTAGTGGATGTGACAGACCATGGGAGCATTAAAGAAAAGATTTTTCCCTTTGAAAAAATGTGCATTCTGCTTCTGCAGCACTACAAAGACACAATGGCGATAGGAATGAATGTCTGCTCCTGTCTCTGCTGCGGGTCAGGATCCTCTCTACCATCTGGAGTTGATCCAAAGTCTGCTTGAAAATCAATGGGAGCTTTTACACCAATTCTGGTGCATTGTGGATCAGCTCATTGGCTCCCAAAGTACAGCTGTAAAGATGAAGAACATCCAAACACTAACTTATAATTTTATTGATTCATAAACAGGTTTTACTGTGCACTCCAAAAATGTTTATAGTGCCTTTTACTCCTTTATCTGGATTTTCCCATATCTTGACATACTTAATTTTCTGCCTGAAAAGCTGAGCAGCAGTGACTGAATCAACAGCTGCACTTCACTGATAAGGGATCAATTAACAAATTGCGAGGGCTGTTGCTGTTTAGTTTTTGCTAACTAAACCTCTGCAGCCACGAAGGAGTTCTGGCCCTGTTAACTCCAACTAGCCATAGCAATACTTCATACCACACATCCATGGAGTTGATTTTTACCTCTAATTCTGATGCAGCATTTGCAAAGGAGAGAAAGAGAAGTTTGTGTTTGCTGGTGCTCTTCATTTTTTTCAGTACGGCCCAATAAGTGTCAACGGGTCCAACTTATATTCAACCGGTAAACAATCACTGAGAAGCATCATAAACCATATTTGCAGTATGTGCAACTGCAGGCTAGGGAGTTGTCTTCTCCTTCCATGACAAGACAAGTGCTATGAGTATATACCAGACACTAACCTGTACTCTTAGGTGTTGAGATACTTAGAGCCAAAGTGCGCAAACCCTGATGCTGTTGCACACTGAAAGAACAACACGCAGCCTGGAGTCTCGACTCGTGACTAATCTTAGCCCTATCTTAAGTTGGCAAAAAAAAAAAAAATGTTGTGGAGAAATGCTATTTTCTGAGCTAACCTGCAGATCTTCTTCCTGAAGCTTTCTGAAGCTTGCTCAGTACCCTGGTGAAAGCTGAAAGGGCCCCAGGATCTCTTTTCTTGTAGCATCTGGGAAGGGCAGATTGTAGCAGATTGTGGAGTCACCATTCCTGGACGTGTTTAAAAAGCGAGTAGATGTAACACTTGAGGTGATGGTCTAGTGGCTAGAGAGGTGTTAGGATGGAGGTTGGACTTGATGATCCCGGTGGTCCTTTCCAACCTGAATGATTCGATGATTCCGTGATCTGTCAGGCGCCCTCAGGGAGCTGCTACATACCTGAAGACAGTCAAAACAGCCCAGATCCTCACAGCAGAAAAAGGGACAACACCACAGACCTGAGACACAGCTGAACAATTTTACCAGTCTGCTGCCACAGTAACATACTTTGGAAACCACGTAGTCAAATCTTCATATACACAGCTCTATACTTTCCCCCTCCATCTTTGTCAGAGCGTGTCCTGCAAGGGAAGGATGTACACACACTGGACTACAAATCAAGATCTATGGAGTCCTCACACTAAGCCTTGACCAGAACAACCTCAAACGTTCCTCATCTTCATGATTACTATGTTAGATACTTCTCGGCTTATCATTCACCTGCAAAGAGACTACTCATCGTCTTGTAGGACTTCCCAGTAGAGCCAGACATACACACAAACCACATTTTTTCCTTTTCTTCTGAAGGTTTTGCTGAAGTCATTGAAGCTGGGGAGGTACCAGCACTTGCTTCAAGGTGAATTCACTGACCTGTTTAATCACACTGGAGACAGAGATGTTTTGATGCAGCAGGTCTGCAAAATGCTACGTGCCTGAGCATCTATTTGCACACAATTTCCCAGGTTAGATTATGGGAGTTCATTACTAAGGTCTTTTAGGGATGCTTTTAATTCTGATCCACCACCAGAAGAGAATCTTAACATCTCTATTCATATCAGCTAGACACATTAATGTTATTGCATCCCAGGACACAGGCAGAATTTTACTTTGCTTTATATTGCTGGCGACCCGGCTACAGCTATTGCTCCTTGTTCTTTCATCTCCGTACAAAGCTGGAGCCTCCAGAACAGCCTACACTTGGTATAGACCTCTCTCCATAATGAAGGGAAGCCTTGCAAATACGGTAAACAGCACATTGCCAGGTTTTTACAAGCAAGATAAAATTTAAATAAGAATGAATGATCAAACTTGGTGTGTTGGATTCTACTAACACCACAACCAGTTGCACTCCTACCTGTATGTCTCAAGAAAGGACTCTTATTACACATGAATTATGGCTGTGCCGTATGATTCTTTAGCCATAATACATCCCACTGCTCCTTCCTCAAACAGCTATTGCTCTACTGTAGTGATAGTGATCCAGATGAATAAAGCCAGCTTGACTGTATATTCACCAGATTTATTTCCAGACCCTCAGATTGTCATACAGAAATCTATATAGGCAAAACACAGTATCTCCTTTTCACAGTATTTCCTTTTCACAGCTTCTCTGGCCCAGCTGAAGGCTGGAAAAGCAGAGGAGAAGTGGTAAAGGATTTTATGATCTTTTTGTTTAAATACGTCCACTCCTCAGAATGTACTTGCCAGTTTTGGTCACAATAGGGTTTATCTTACCTACATGGTAACTGCCGGTTAGGGGGGTGCTGCAACCAGCAGCCATGAGGCTACTGTGTTCTCTTGGCCTCTCAGTTGATTCTCTTTAGACATCTGTAATCTTCTTCAGTTTTTAGGAAGCAAAGCATTCAGTTGGACAGAGGCAGAGGGACACTGTCTCGTGCTTGAGCTGGAGTCAGGGCCTATGTTCCTGCATCAATGAACCCGCTAAGTGCCTCTTACCAAAAAAATAAATGGTGGGGTACTGCGTCTCCAGTGGCCACACAGATAAGGCAATCTGTGCAGCCTTCAAGAAGGACATCATCAGAATACAACTAACTGGCTACCTCAGCAAACCGCCAAGAATTGCAGAAGCAAAGGCTTTCTCCAGAGAATCCTTTCTGCAGCTGGTCAGAAAGAGGAGTTGGAGCAGCTGTGGCAGCTCCTCACTCTGCACATGGGTACCAGAGGGGATAAGGGAGCTGCAGGCCCTCGCTAGCACAATGCCCATCAGTGTGTGCCTCCATACACCACAGACATGTCCAAATCAGGCCAGCGCAGAAGAGAAGCAAACGTGACGTCAACCAACAACTAAAGCCTGACAGTGCCGTTTCTGTTAGTAGCCCAGAGCAAAGGTGCAAGTTGAGTCCAGTAATTCAATGCATAAGGAGTTAATCTGATTTTTCAACCCATCCTGAAGACCCAAATCTGTCTTCAGCACCACACCTGGCATGAAGCTCTCTTTTCCCAAGCAGTTGTGTTGTTTCTACTAGCAAAAATGCTCTCTAATGTTTGACAAATTACTTCT
The DNA here is from genome assembly GCA_033124195.1 of Coracias cyanogaster. Taxonomy (NCBI): domain Eukaryota; kingdom Metazoa; phylum Chordata; class Aves; order Coraciiformes; family Coraciidae; genus Coracias; species Coracias cyanogaster. The sequence goes on from JAVSBS010017097.1 coordinate 10,935, forward strand.
GGCACATGCGTCAGCAAACTCCAGGCCAAGAACTAATTGGATGGGGAAGTCAAAAGCACACTTCACAAAACCTTCTGCTATTGGTGCATTATAGTCATTTTGAATTGCAGTTGCTTAAACTGTCTCACAAAGGGCAGCAAAAAGCTTTTAGAAGTGAAAAATTTCTGACACAACCAACAGATACAAAGAAGTGATAAAAACTAATGGCAATTCAGGAGAAAATGGCAATAGTATAATGTTGAATAAGATACTTACTTTTTAAAAAACAGCGGCCCTGCACAACACATTTCCACTTTCATCTGCCTTAAGCCCCAGAAATACAGAGTCTAATTAAAGGTGTCATCAAGGCATCCAGGCCATGAAGTTCTCCTGTATGCTGCTTCTAAGTAGCCAAGGAAATTGCTGTGTTGGAAAATGCCTTGGCTGACTTCATCAGTGCTGCTTTTAATTTTGTATTTCTGCGCAGACTTCCCGTGCTTTGTATACGTGCAGAGTCCTTCTGGCTGTACAGCAACGTGCAAACTAGTGAATATGTCTCCTAGCAACATCAGTCCCATGTTATACTTCCCAGGGAAAGGAATATTGATCATTATTTTTCCTTCTTATGATTATTTGCATTACCGGCTGAAGATAAGGAACAGAGCAGAAGTGCATCCTAGAAGTAAAAACAGTATGAAAGTTGAGCAATCCATTTAAAAAGATGATTTCTAGCTAAATCTTTCCTCTCGGTGCTCACGCTTCGTTCCTTTCCTGCAGTAACATCCCTCCCTTGCAGAAGTACAATGGCTGTATAAAAGGACACTGCATGTGCTGCCACCCTCGATAAGGATGACTGGCATTGAGTGCCAGACTAAAACTGGCTCCGTGCTGGTACAGACAGGTCCTCCAGCAGAAGCACAGCAAATGTTTCTGGCCTGGGTGGAAGCAAGTACAGGAGATGGGCCTAGGGGTTATAGAATCATTTTGGTTGGAAGGCACCTTTAAGATCATTGAGTCCAACTATTAACTGAGCACGGCCAGGTCACCACTAAACCATGGCCCTCAGCACCACATCTCCACGGCTTTGAAACCCCTCCAGGGATGGGGACTCCATCACTGCCTTGGGCACACTCCTTCAGAGTGATCCCCTCCAGGGAGGGACCAAGGGGAGCATAAAACCCTTTAAGCTGATGATGCACCCTGGTATAACATTCATTCTTTGGGTTAAATAGGAAATGATCCACAGAAGGGCAGAAACCAGAAGGTATAAATAGCTCTGTCTTTTAAAGAAGTACAAGCTGGACCTGCCCATGCTGGGGGTAGGTTCTGGACTGCTATGAAGCACAGTGAAGTGATCCCTCAGCTATTTGCGTGATGGTCAGGTGGGGAGGGAAAAAACATGGCCAAGGCCACGCTGCAGTGAATGAAGTTCCCACTAGCACAACAAACAGCATGACGTGATATCAGTATAAGCAGAAAGCTCAGGTAACGACCCCTGCCACTACTTTTTATTCCTCATAACACAGACACACACTCTTCTACCTGCCATTACCCTGGCCTGGAATGCTGGAAAGGTTAATATAGTTCTTTTAATGGCGGCTTTTCCACAGACTTTAAAATGTCTCAAATGAAAACCCTGTATTTTACAGTATACAAACAGATAGAGATATGAAATGGGAGAGGAATATTACAACTTTCTAGTGAGATCTACTGTGAATTTCTAGCAGACAAAGCTATGAACAGGGAAAAAAAAAACCTACTTCAAAACTCGTAAGAGAAGTGAATGTTTCTTTAATGATTGCATGAAATGCCAATCCTTATAGAAGATGAAATTTAACTGCCAGGATCCAACAGCTTTATGGTACCTAATTTTTAAACTCCATGCTCCACAAGACACTTAGGAATTACTATTGAGAACATGACAGAAGGCCCTCAGGGCACAGCAGATCTCTCCTGGCAAAGCTCCGATTAAGGCCATCAACAAATGGCACACTTGCCACAAGCTTTGCGTGACCCTGAGCCCCATGTTGGCTTGCTGGCGGTAAGAGAGCACCTAGTACGTGGAGCTGCTCATCCTTGAGGTGTGTGATGCCACAGCATCTCACAGCAACCCCAAACCACCTCAACGCTGGACAAAGGGCTACACAAAAGTAAAACTTCTTTCTAACATCCAAAATAAGGCAAGATAATTACAGCTGGTTTAAAGACGAACAAAATGAAGTGAAGCCTAGGTTTGAATCTATCTGGAATCCAGCAGGTTTTTCCTCTGGGATTTGGCCACAGCAGCCACACAACTACCCTAGCCCAGCTATCTAGGTTTTACATAATCTTGTCTAGAGCTTTGCCTTTCTGCAAGGTAAGACTGGAGACACCCATGAGGCCTTCTTGTAATCAAACCTTTCGCTCCTTCCTCTCTTCTCTGTGTTACTTGATCCAGAAGTTAATTACATTCATTTTAACACTATCCAACTTCTCATTCTGGCAGCAGTAGCATCTTGCAGACACAGTGAGGCAATGCCATCTCTTGGCTAACGGGAAAGGAGAAGGGCTTCAGAAAGATGTAACTCAAAGCAATCACCACCATGTGATGCCTTGCTAGGTAACATCTAAATCTTGGAACAGCATTTTTTTTCCAAGAACTAAAAAAAAAGTTGATGCCAATACATGGACCGCTGAAAGGAGGGCTCAGTACTCATGTCCATCACGGACTAGTTGCAGGTCTCAGCTGAAATGAGGTATGACAGCAAGCAGCCACTTTCACAGGATAAAATCCGTGGGAAGGAGGAAGATGAACAGAAGGCTCCTAATTTGAGAGGGGTTGAGTGGTACCATGGAAACAGTGTTCATCAGAACACACTTAGAAATACACAAGAAAAATATGAGGACAGTAGCTGCTGGTTTGCTTTTGTGACCAAACTGAAAGATGGTATTAACAGCCAAGCCTCAAAAATGCCACAAGAAACTGACGGAAATCCTCAGCATTTACAGGAAAATGTGGTGTTTTTGGACACGGTGCTCCCATTCTTCTTTGAAAATTTGTTTTGATGTCAGAAATTGAGCTATTTCAACATCAACAGGGGAATTAGGGTGGCAAAATGAAAAATCTCGATGGCAGTGTGGGTCTTTCTGCTGGGCTCCAGACCACCTCTGTGGCATCTCTTCAGCACCCCTTGTTTCTTGCACCCCAGTATGGCTGAATCAAAGGCAAGCAAAGAAACTCTGCTGTACTCCTACAGTGTGAAAAGTGATAATAATATTGTTATATTTATCTCATGGACACACAACCTGCACCGTCTTCATAGAAGGATGATCTTTGCCACTCTTGGCCTTTTTGAATTAAATGCAGCTACATTTGTGTGTACAAATGGATTACTCAGAACAAGAAATGAAGAATGCTGTGGCCCTAGTAAAATATTTTGCTCTAAATAGGAGCCTGGACAATGTAGGAAGGACTACTCCAGTGAGATTTCCTATCACAGGATTTCCACATCTGTCAAAATTACTGCCCAAGCCCTCTTCAAACGGAGCAGTTCATAACTGTTTGACAGTATTCAACGGAACAAGACTAATTCAGCAGTTTGATTTGCACATTTGTCACACTATTTATCTGAAAACAATCTCTTCTGAATAGGGAGAGAGAAGTTTTATGGAGTCTGCTCATCACCAGGGCTGCCCAGAATGCCCCATAATTCAGTTTATCATTTCTGAAGATACAAATAACTAGGTGTTTTGCTCACATGTTCTTCTGGACACCAATAGTTTATTCACATTTTTCTAACAAAGCAAGGAGAGGGTTGGGTGGGTTTGTTTTTCCTATGCTATTTGTTTTAAGTGGTCTCTCTCACATAGAATGTTTCTGGCGGGGAAGTTTCTTTTTTTAGAAAAAAAAAAAAAACACAACAAAATTCACCCAGAGGAAACATTCTGGCAATTTTCAAAATGATCCCCACTAATTTAATTTGGGCTTTGATGATGCCCCAGGGATTTGTACCTGAAAATAATTGCTGGGCTTGCTATCGGCCTTCCCCCCGCCACACGTGCTCACATCGCCATCTGCCCTTCACTCTAATGGACCATTTCTCCTCTTCCTTTCTCAACAGCCAATTCCCCTCCAAGCCTCTCAGTACATCATTACCTCCACCGCGATGCTGTCAGTCAAGTCTGTGTCATTTTATGACACTATTCTATTTGTGAGCAGGAAATGGAAGCAACTCCTCGTGCCCCTTTCCCCAGCCACGTTTCCCCTCAGACAGCATTATTTATGAGCCCAGCAGCCAAGCCTGCACCTCTTGGGCACTGCTGGGATGTGCTCCATTTCCTTTAGCAGCTTCCACATACCTGCAGCCCCTTTTCCCAGGCTGACTGACAGCAAAGTTACATCTAGAAGGTGATTCAATTCTGCATGCAAAAAAAAAAAAAGAAAAAAAAACAATAAAGTGTGCAACTTAAGGCTCGCTGTGAATTTAAAGTGGTTGCTTGTGTCAGCCACTGACTATTTAAATTAAATGCAGTATTTCCCTACATAATGCTATCCATATGCTAATGGAAAGAGATTATGTCTCGTATAAGATTTATCAAAGTAAACTCAATTCATTTCAGCAAGCTTCTCAGTGCTGCCTGTCCAAAGTCATACATTCTGCCAAATAGGCATTGTATCAAATAAAAGCTCTTAAATACTGAACATACTTGCAGCATTTACCAAAAATAATGCATCTTTTGAATCTCACTGATTCAAACCCACTTATCATTCCAGCTTGGTGTTCAGATAAAACATCTGAAAACTATAAAGTTCCCCGATGTCATTTTAATTATCCCATTTCTAATTCTGTGATCAAATGAGACACTGTAACAATAAAACGCCTTCAAAATTGATATAAAACATAGTTAGGGTCAATCTAAAAGGGCAATAAAAGTAGATAAAACCCAAATTTATATTTTAGATTGCATAATGATGGCAAAATATTCTGAGCACACCGACGCAGACATCAACACTGATCAACAATATAGTACAAGGCATACTGAGCTGAGTTGTTCTATGGCTACTTCTGATAAGTATACGACTCACCATATGCACATTCAAAGGGCTAAAATATATTCTGAATACCATAAACCACACGTATTTTTATCTGGTGCAGATTTACTAAGGAAGAATGTAGGTGAGCAAGTGAACTGCAGCCCCTCTCCAAAGCATCCGTCTAGCAACGCTGCATTGATCCTCTCCCTCGTCTTCGTCACAACACAGCTGAACTCAGCAATTAACTGACAAGAAGACAGAATGTGACCATTACACTCTCATGTCAGAATGTTATGTTCTAGGTTTAGACATGTTCATTGAGCTCTGAATGGTTAAAGGAGAGACCACAAGACAATGCTTATTTTCATATCTTTAACATCAGCCAGACAGGGGTATAATTCCCCTTCATGCTGAACATCCACAGAAGAACATCACCTCACCTGGTAAGCCTTGGCCACCACCACCGGACTTGGTGGCATTTCCTCCACCAGACAAGCAAATAAATAACAGTCTTAGTCTTTAGCAGTTAAAATCTATTTTAGTTTTAACCTATTCATTAAAGAACATCAATGTCAATACAATCCATTTATATTTGTAGTTTAGGCTTTTTTAAAAGAATGGTTTTTTTTTTTTTAGTTCAAATCATCTGAAGGAGTTAGAACAAAAAGAGTCTGCTTTGGCAAGTCAGGGTAACGCAACGCTGGGCTTGTACCACGTGCATGACTGTGCAGTCCCGAGGGCCATTCACACCGCTGTGCTTACAACCTCTCTAACACTCTTCCACACTCAACATCACCTCTCTCTGTTCTTAGGTTGAAAAATCATTTACCTCTAACAAGTTACAGAGCCTTAGGAAGTCAAGACTGGGCCTAAGGCTTAATTTCAGTTAAAGGCACTTGAACTTAGGTGTCCACATGCACGCTGTGTCTTTACGGTCCCACTGTAATCCCCCAGTCAATGCAGCCACCAGTGCCCAGAGACCATCTAGATATGGCAAACTGGTTGGGGTGGCATCCAGCTGCCCCCCCTGAGGGTATCTAGCACCATTTGAGATGCTTGAAATCCGCCTCTGGGCCTCAAAACTGGAGGTTCAAAGAGACACAGATCCTCCCTGAATCCCCTCGTGCCTGCCAGCTGCATGCAGATGTTGCAGATTCTGTAGGGCATCCCAAACAGCACCAGACAGCTGTGTTGATGTAACCAAATCTCCCCTCCTTTCAGTGCCTATTTTAGGACGAGCCCATCTGCTTTACAGGTCTGTTCTCTCTAATGGGAGCTGAGACAACTGACTCTCGAGTAGACACTTACTGTGACATCTGGTGTTCCCTGGGGTGAGTCCCTTGGGGTCATCACAGAGAGAGGTCCTGACATATCCCTGAGAAGCGGAACAGCATGAAAAAAAATCCAGAACTTTTCTGTGCAGACACGACTCCCAGATGAACTGCCTAAAAAACACAATAATATTTTTTCTTGAAGTTCAAAATGTGTTTTTCGCAGTCTCATTCTCTGAACAGGTTGGAACAGATGACAATATCCCCCTTGGCTACTGCCCTCAAAAATGAGATCACCCTTAGAGACATGGCGCTGCCATTTTCAGAACAAGTTCTGATTAAAGGGTGAGAGTGTGATCCGCGGAAGAAAACAGATTTTCTAGCACACAGCCGTAGGCAACTACAACTATTTGAGGCTCCATTTAGAGCAGAATGGAGAGTGCAACTTTTGTAAGCTGTTAGTATATCCGCTAGTGATCATTAAAGCTGATTAATGCTCCCCATTCAACAGCAAAAGAAAATGCCGTTCTGCAAGGCTGTCACATCCAAGAGGCATATACATTTCACAAAACATCTGGTGCCCAGGACTGCTAAACTATTCACAACACCTCATGCAAAGGGCAGAGAATCTCCTATGAAAGTGTTTTGTGTACTGCAAGCTAGATAATGAGACAACTGCATACTTGTAAATTAATTTTTTAATAGGTAGCTCATTACCAAAATGCTGCACAGCTAAAATCTGCTTTCCAGACACGGATCAACTCCTGCAGCTCCTTTCAACTGCAATTTCTCCCTCCACCTTACATAGAAAATAAAGCAAAATTAGTCCCTTTTTTTCTCGCTTATTAATCCTACAGCACAGTGCAATGCACCTATTTCCAGTCTTGCATTTTATTCTCTGGCATTAGGAAATTCCGTACATAGTTCTTCACTGTGAGGGTGGTGAGACACTGGCCCAGGTTGCCCAGGGAAGTTGTGGATGCTCCATTCCTGGAGGTGTTCAAGACGAGGTTGGATGGGGCTTTGAGCAACCTGGCCTAGCAGGAGGTGTCCCTGCCATGGCAGGGGGTTGGAACTAGATGATCTTTGAGGTTCCTTCCAACACAAACCACTCTAGGATTCTATGTTGGAAACATGATTTCCTTCCCATTAGTCTGCTTGGGAGGGAAATCCTGCAGCTGAGTACGTGCATGTGTAAGCCCAAGGTCTTATGGTGCCTTGGAAATCCAAATGACAGTTATAAGCGCTGGCTTTGGCATCTGCATTTCTGACGTAGTTAGAGGCAGAACTCGCAGAGCCCCGTTGCATACCTGCCTTGAGAGAAGCAGGTGAATTTTTCTGCCTGAAATTCTCTCCCAATAGCAAAGATGTTAGAAAATCAGAGCTAGACACTTCTTTCTGCACCTGAACTAACCCGTTACTGAAGTACACCTTAGAGTTTTCTTCTCAAAAGACTCAGAGAAGCATTCTGCAGAGTTAAAGCTCCGTTTCCTATGCAATATGCCAAAGAAAACCAGTTCCCCATCAGTTTTCCGAACAGAAAAGAGGTCATGCCATTTCTTCCCTGGATTTATAGCACTTGCAGTATTTTCTGTGTGGAGGAACACAGCACATAGCATTTATAGTACTACCACTGAATAAAACAACCAGAGTGCACATGCCCTGGAGTTTTGCATGTAGGCTTCCCATCGTTCCCAACTCTGATGCAGTTTATGTGTAGGATTGAGATATTTTCATACAGATGAACAGATACGCGCGTATAAATCTTATCTATCCCTGTGCAGTCTTTATGGGGAATGATTACTGCCTTTCTAGGTGCCATGGTAGGTCCGTAACACCAGACCTGACATTATCTCCACAGATGACTGCTCTGGAAATCAAAGTTAGCCAAGTTTTGCCTTTAAGCCCAAGCAGCGGGAACACAGAGGTTCAACTCCCACAGTGGGCTGATGTCCATAAGACTATTTTCAAGATGTGGTTTTATACCCTTAAAGCAAGACTTCCTCAGTTCTTAGAGGGTGCTTGGTGTGGCCACCCAGGCTGTCTACCCACAGGAAAAAACACTCCCCGTAGTTTGATTGGAAATAAAGGTTTGAGTATGTCTAGTTCTTACAATATCACATTTGTTTCTTGATGCTCAGAGGCTCTTCCTGAGAAGTATGTTTGAATGTGCCAAAAGAAAGCTACAAATGTGCTTAAATTCATAGCCATGCAGTAAGTCTTTGCTGTGTGAGCTACAGGAAGAACAGGGTTTAACAGATGAAGGAAAAAAAAAAAAGCAAGGAGCAAACCACTATAATTGGGGACACAGAATTCTTTGCTGAGATGCCCAAATGACACAGAGTTGTGTGTCCCCCTGCTCACACCGTGCCCAGGGCAGCCTGAAAGGCGCATGGTTGCAGCGTGCTGGTTTCTATCCTCCACGGATGCTGCGTTTCCCTCACAGTCCTGAGCAGGGAGGCACTGTCCGTTCCCTCTCCTTCCCTGCTACACCGTGTGTTTTAGTCAATTATAGGTCTGCCTAGGTAATAAACCTGCTGCACTTTGCACTCTCTCTGCTGCACTTCACTGCTGAAATACCAATATTTGTGTTTTCCCTTCCATTTAGCAGTATATCTTGGCTGCTTTAATAGAAACTATCAAGCATCGCAGCTCAAGCATGGAAGCTCAGGAATGCTTAATTTGAAGTCAGCGGTTCCCAAGCCTATCACAGCAGCTATTTGGGGGCTTCATTTTTTTTAAAAAAAGTCTGTTTTGGCAAAACCTGTCAAAGCGCAGTACACAAGCTTTATGGGTAATCTTATTCAGACAACAGCACATATAGATTATAACCGTATATCCGATACCATCCTACTGAGAGTGCACAGACTGAAGGCACTGCTGGAGAACAGTGCATATGCAGATTCCTGACCGCTTCGGTGAGCAGGATCAACATTTAAATAAATGGGTGGAACAGCCAAATTTTCATCCTTCTGAATGAATTTTTCAGCCATCTGAATAAACCTCAAGCTTTATTCAGAATCACTGTATGTATATAAATACATGCATACAGATGCTGAAGAGCTGGCAGGCAGAGAACATAAGCAATTTATTGGAAGGGCATGAAACATATTTGTGAGCTTCAGTAATTTTAAATATATTTAAGGAATTATCAGTGAATCCCCCATGACCTTGAGTCAGAGAGAGAAACACTGCAGTGTTGAAGACCGTATATGGGGCAGTTTGGTCAGAATTATTATTTCAAACATGGCAAAAGAAAATACGAGGTCACCGAGTGCTCCAGGAACTGAGAAAGTTTGTGAAATTCCTCATCAGTAGCACCCAGAGCATGCAGCCATGTGCTGTAAACAGCACTCAATCTACCCACTTGAATACATGCACAAGTTTCGTTAAAAGCAAGTAGCAATAGCACTTGGTTTTGACTATTTTGGTGCCAGTCTACTCACTTTTGTGCACCTGATTTCTGTGCTGTTTTTCTTTGGATGGTCACACGCTGCAAAAGGAAAGCTGTATTCCCACCTTCTGCCAGAGTCCTTTGCTTCTGGCAGGTGAGATCTTAAATATCTTTTTGTTGTTGTCTTCTCCTTAACAAAAAAAAATTAAGAGTTAGCACTCCAGCCTCACAAAGCGGCAGAGAACTGCTGAGCAGTGCTCAGAGGACTTTCAGGGCATGCTTCGCACGCAGATCCTGAAGGGGAGAGCCAAGATGTGTTTGTTGGAGGTAGCAGACTAGGCAAAGAAGGGAGAAAAGATGTTTAGAGCTGTCTAGTGACAGAGACAGGACAATCAGTCTTCCAGAAGCCTTGTTGCCTTGGTTCTCATCAAACACTGAGGGATTAGCTCTCCTCTGCTGACTGCACATTGCCAACCATCAAGCCCCAAACAGCAGTTTGCTTTTTTGTGGCTGAATGCAGCTCTTCAACCTAACCAGTGGTAAAACAAAACACGGGAGCAACCCACAAGGTGGTTAAATGCTGTTTGAACTGCAGTCCAGGTAAGATCCGGCCTGCTTTCCGGCTGGTGCCAGACAAACATGTTCCCACACAGAAGCACTATGACTTTCTAAAGACATTTCTTTCTTTGAATTGCTCCAGAGGAAAACATTTAAGGAGAAGAGGAAAGTGCAGAAAGTTGACTTAGCAGATTTTAATTTTCAGGCTGATTGTCCCTGGGGGTGCACACATTTGAAAAATAAGAAATACTAATGTGCAAATGCATTATTCTTAAAGTTAACAATCTTGTCTCACTTAACTTCTCATCACTTTAGGACATCTCAGCTACCCCTCTCATACATTCTTGACTAAGTGTCATCCACCTACAGTGAGGTGGAGGGTCTGTAACTCAAGAGAAGGTTTTGATCCAGCTCAGGTACAAAAAGTTTCTGGAGAGTTAAATATCCCATATTTTACTACTGAAAAAACCCCACTGCCTCCTAGTGAACTTCCGAGTTTTAAGGTGCTTATATTGGCATGACACTAGAGCAAAGCTATTCCAATTGCAAGAAGGCAGCTTCTCAATTCCTTTGCTTCTGATAAACTATATATCCTACCGCAACTGATCTTGTTAAACTGAGCAAACTTGTGGCAGCATGATGAGAGTTATTTAATTCACTTTCCAGCTAGGCAAGCAATTGGCACCCAAGGTGCTTAATGATCATCCCAATCTGCCACCTTGCCCTCTCCACATTGCAAACACTCCAGCTGGAGACTGCGCGTCTCCTGACCGGGAGCAAGCCCAAAGAGTGGGGAGATTTAGGAATCCAGAAAGCTCCGCAGCTCTGCTTCGGTTTTGTTATTTCAGACTTGAGTTAATCTTATCCTCCAGACTAAATGTCCCCCCCTCACATTTGTTCTTCAGTCCACCTCCCTGGTTCAAAGCCCCACATCCCCCCAGGGTTGCAGCACAGCAGTGTATGTTTTCTCCAAAAGCAATTCAGCCCATGCCCAACAAAACCCCTCCCTGAGTAACACCAGCACTCAGAACATGGGCACGAATAAGGGGATTTTCCTCAAAACGGCACCACTGCTCTGAAGCAAAACATTTACTTAGACACAGCCTTCGACAAGCAGCTTTAGACAGTACTTAAGCATTTGGCAAAATTCCTTCATGCAAGGCCTTGGTTCCTCAAGCCACGTGTAAGGAAATGCTATTCATTTCCTGTTTAATGAAGTATAATGCACAGAATTGAGAAGAATATTTCCTTCACACAAAGCTTCCAAGCATTTACTGCTTCACTCATGACACACTCTGATGTCATCCTATGGATTATATATGCTTGTAGCATCCTACTGCTGGAAAGGTACTGTGTCTGTGCTTCTGTTTATCAGCATCTGCACAGAAAAGCAAAGATTCCTGTTCTGCTGTGTTCCTAACAGAATTTCGCTTTCCTCCAACATCGCATCATTTTAAAGGGAAGATTAAAAGATTATTTTAAAAGGAAGATTTAAAATATCATATAATACAGGACCCTCAATATAAAACATTCAAAACTGGAAAATCAAAGCCGGAAAATGAGAAGTTGGGCAGAAAAACTTTCTAACCATGGTGAACTAGCCAATAGACTAAGCCTTTATCATAGTTGGTATTTGCCACACATCAATCAGTCAAGGATTAGTGGATTATACCTTTGAATAGAGTCAATGCTATCTTTTTCATCAGTGACCAACATTTACTGTTATGCAGACCGCACACTGGAGCCGAATGACCATATCCAAAGAGACAAACGGATTAAAAAAAAAAAGTTATTCGAAACAAAGTATTTGGTACTTTTGACAGAGTTTCAAATAGACATGGTCCAAATAGACACGATTTTAGACATATAGCCGCAAACTGAGTAAAAGGAACAAAAGTCTTGAAGCACTTTAATTCCACGATGTTTGATACGGCTAAATCTTAAAGCCCTTTAATATAATCCGATTATTTGTTTTTTTGAATTGGCTAAAAGGGCGAATGAAAATGCGACGGATAGTGGCACGAGTTTCTTTGCATTTGCATTTATGTTATTATCGCGGTTGTTATATTTAGATAAAGCAAGATGGTATAGGCTCTGTGTTTAAAACATAAAACGCTCATGATTTTTGGTTGACAGTTAAACGTAAGCCAACATATCATGTATTTATTAACTTCAGAAGTTATTTGCCTTTCTTTTGCATTACTAGCAGTATTTCCGTAGTATAATTATGTAGCCTAAATTACAGCCACCGTGACGTTAACCACAAGCGCATTCTCGATAATCGCAAAATTTATCAGCTTTGACATTGGATTAAAATCATTGAACTGTAACACGTGTGTATTTGAAACAGAATCTTTTAGCCCGCACACTTGGGTTTTTTGACCAATGTCTTTTGAACCAGGTTCAAATATACAAAAGTATTTGTACTAAAAAAATACTTTTTTAATCCATTTGTCTTTTTGGATATGGTCATTCGAATACTGTGTGCGGTTAGCATATCTAGTTCCAAAGTCGAATAATTCTCTTCAAATATGAATCTTGGAACCAATAACTTATTTGGTAATATTATACATGCACATTTGATTTTTTTGATTTAAAAAAAGAAAATTGAAGTCTTGCAATTAAACCATAACCTAGTCAACAGTA
>JAVSBS010017097.1:26359-64916 GCA_033124195.1 Coracias cyanogaster
CTCACCTGCAATGGTGCCAGGGATGGGGCAGCCACCACCTCTCTGGGAAACCTGCGCCAGGCTCTCACCACCCTCAGTGTAAAAAAGTTCTTCCATCTTATCTAAATCTTGTATGTTGAAACCATCATCCCTTGTCCTGTCGCAACAGGCCCTGCTAACGAGTCTGTCCCCATCTTTCTTACAGGCCCCTTTAAGTACTGAAAGGCTGCAAGAAGGTCTCCCCGGAGCTCTCCTTTGGGATAGGAAGAAAAAGAGAGCAGAAGAGGTAAAAAGCTTGGCAAGAAGTGACAATGATGACCTTTTCGCCCTTCCTCATAACGCTAGGCTGCACAGCAGGATGAGCGTGGGCATTTTAGCTTTCTTATTTGCAATGCTAAACCTATCCATTTTTCTCAATGCTAAGTTAAACATTAAAATGACTTTCGGCCTGAAAATTGCTACTGCAAGGCAGGCAGAAGGGAAGGGTTTGCATTGCATTTCCACAGGCACATAGAAGAGGGAGAACATAAAAAAAAAAAATCCATTTTGATAATGGACCCAAATACACTGCATAGCTCATGTGCGCAAATGTCCTTTAGAAATTGTCATCTGAGATGAGTTCATTAATCTAGAGTAAAGAGGTTTGGGGTTGGTTTTCCCCAAATTCTTTAACAACCCTTCTCATCTAACTACTCAAACAGAACATGTTAATTTGTTGCCTGATTACAACTATCATATGCTTCCAATGCAAGTAATACCACTTAAGTGTGCCCCTAAAAGCGTTCTCCACAGGAATGGAATACCACAGATAATCCTGGCTAACTGGGATCTGTGCGATGGAAATTCACTCATTAGACCAATCACATTTTATTTTCTTTTATATTAACGGACCTTCACAATCTGAGGTAGCACAAGGGTTTGGAGGACAGTCACAAAGCATCTTTGTGATCCCATGGCATCCCATGGCAGGGCAGCTGGAACTAGATGATCTTTAAGGTTCCTTCCAACCCAAACCATTCTATGATTCTATGAGGATACACCCAAATACTGTCTTAGCTCAGAACTTCAGATGGTGTGTTAGTGCTTTTCATGCTGGGAGGAAGCAAGGGTCAGATATTGGAGCAAGGTTTGAGGAGGAGAAAATGAAAAAAAAGGAAATAAAATACTGTTCAAGAAGCACTTACCTGACGCAATGGCTTCAGGAATAGTGGTGTCCAGGTGTCCGTCTCTATTTCTGAACTCCTGTGCACGTTGATCTAACTATGAATGTAGGTGGTCATGCAGAAACCAATGCTTCACAAATTATCCTCAGTAATGCTGCTTTTCAGGTAATACAGGGGAAAAAAAAATCCAATTTGCGCAGATGGCAAATCCACAACTTAAATTAAAAGATGGTCCTTTATTATCCAAGGTTTAAATTGAGGCATTAAATGCACAGATTTAATAAGCTCCCCCACAATTTTACAGCCACACCACTTCCACTGGGGAAGAGCAAGGTTGGCAAGGGGGGAAGGAGGATGGAGTTTGAAAGCTAATACAAAACTTTTTTTTCCTGAGTGCAGAAGATAAAATTCCTGCTGTAGGCCATTCAGCAGCCAAACTACTGTCTGCATCGTTCCTGTCTGAAAGGACACAATTCCTTCAAATGTGAATGTCTCTACAGACTGCCTAGACAACATGAAGCTACAGAACATCAGGATATCACAGATACATACAGCATTCAACAGTCCTTTTTTTGGGTTTTGCTAGTGAAATGCTTCCTAGCTATTCCCATGAGAAAATTGCAATAGAACATACACAAAAAATTCAGCTACCACAAAGCAAAGCCCTTTCAAGCTTGAAGGATGCTTCTGTTAAATCTTATTGCAGCAGAAGCTAAAATCACTCAGTACCTTTTGAGAGATATCTCATTGGGCCCAGCTCTCCGGTAGTATTTTTCCAACACTGGATTTAGTTAGGGAGTCAGTTGCTCCCATCCTCTTGATTACAGATGATTGGTGGGTAGTCTAAAACACATCACCACATCTGTGGGCTGGGAGGCAGAAGAAAAGCAGAACATTTTGGACATACTGGCATTTGTTAGTGGTTGGCCTGTAATTCTGCGCCACCAAGATTTATTAGGGCCAGTGCCACTCAGTTCAGAGACTTTGAACTGGGACCTTACCCGGGTCCGAGTAATCAAAGACACAGCAAGAGGCTGTGTAACACCTCCGGTCAAGAGAAGAGACGTGACAGATGACAGATCAGGACATGACAGTGGATGATGAACACGGGAGCAGGAGCATTGCAGGAACATTGCTGTACAACACATACCCCCATGCAGGAGCAAAGGAGCAATCAAGGAAATGAGAATGAGCAAGGTGGGTGACTGAACACGGGAAGCTGAGAGTTCAGTGCCTGCAGGAGATGCAAAAGATGAGAGGAGGCAGACCCAGCAGAGAACAGTAGCAGAGGTAAAGCACTTTTGAGAAGAAGCAATAAGATAGTTTGCCTACTTTGGGGATGGGGGGGGTGGGGGGGGGGAAGATACAAAGCAAAAATTGATTCTACAAGATGTTTCCAAAGCAGAAGTAATTGGTGATACATCTTTAGTGCCAAACAAGCCAAAGGGTATGGTTAACCTTACGGATAAGATAGGTGTGGTGCTGAGGGACATGGTTCAGTGGTGACCTGGCAATGCTGGGTTCAGAGTTGGACTTGATATCTTAAAGGTCTCATCCAATCAAAACGATTCCATGATTAAGGATGGACATGTTTTCTGTTAAAATGAACGAAATTCAGTCTGTCATGAGGGCTTTGGCAAGTTAGACGGATCATCCCTGACTCCTGCCTTTAGAGACTTACCTAAGAAGAGCCGGAATTGCTACTGTCTTATGTTCTCTCTGACATTTCAGAGGGACAGATCAATTTCACATCTGAACTGGCTGAACTGCTCCTAGAAATGAGCACACATAACCCTTCTTGCACTGTTGAAGTGATTAAATGCCTGAGTTAAATGTATTAAATTCATTGGGATATATACGACTCTAGGTTTCAGAGACATCACCTATGGCATCAGACATTAAGCCAAGTCACAAGAGGCAGAATTTGGGTGAGGAGTCCTTATCCTGGCACGCTTCCCCATCTAATATTTCCCCTGTTTTTTGCTTTAAATGATTCAGCTGATTTACGCAGATTAAAAAGAGACCACGGTCATCATTCCAAGCCTTGATAACCTGCTGCAACAGAGTAGAAATTGCTCGTACTGATACTCTGGAAGAGGTTCAGCCATCACAAACAACAATAGCAGGAAAGTACTCACCCAAACAGCAAAGAAAAATGTCAAATTTTTCACGCTACCACCAGGTGATTCAATTAAGACAGCTGTCTACAGTGATAGATGAAGACTTAAATGTCTCCGTGGTCCCATAGTCAAGCTAAGGATATGCCAGAGAAATTTCAGGAAGGCTTATGAAATGGATATAAAGCAGCAATGTGACTTGCAATGTTACTGTTTGAAAGCTGGTTAATTCATTCTGGGCGCATCAGATGGTGCTTCCGCAGCAGAAGACAGAGAAATGAGAAACCTCACAGACCTTAAAAAAGTTCAGCTAGAGGGTAGCAGTTCATTGCAACCAAAGCCCTTTGTGGCTTTCAAGATCTTATAGGAAATGTGAGGCTTTGAAATTAAAATTCACTGAGAATGATAACCATCTATAATGCTCTAGCATATAGAGCCAAAGATTCAATAAAGGCTCTTTTTCATAGAAATTTGTTCCCAAGTTTTCTCAAGAAATTCATAACAACACTTGAAAAAAAAACACCTCTTCACACAAAAATATCTTGTTCAGGAAGCCTGATACAAATAATGAAATTACAAGCACACAATAGCTGCCTGTAAAAAGGGAAAAAAAAAAAAAAGTCTTATTGTTTAAAATATAGGTGCTTAATGCTGTCTCTTCACCCACCACATTATCCATCTGCTTTCTGTTTGAGAGTATGCAGGAGAATACCCAAAGCAGGAATCCATCTACCTCGTTTCTGGGGACTACTGGCATGACATTTCTTTTACCATTTCAGCTGAGATATTCAAGGCTCCACCTATATGTTATTCAGCAGCAAAATGCTTCTTTATTCCCAAGGCTTCAGAAGCAGCATAACTGATTGGGACAGCACTGCATATTTATGTATAGAAGAATAATTGCATTGGCAATTGAGTCATCAAGGCTGTAATTCACATGAGAGTTTCCGGCTGCTCTGTACATTGCAATAACATTGGAATGCTTAAGTGAGCATACAAGGCATTATCCTGCATCTAGCCGCTGCTTGATGCTTCAAAAAAGCTATTATCACACATATAAAAATATTAAGTTGGTAAATACCACTCATGTCACAGGTTGCAGGCAGCGATAGTGGCTACTCATATCTGCAGTGCTCAAAGAGTACACACTGGCTCCGACAGCCCCAAACTAGGCCTGGGTTCCCCTTTATAGACATTCCATCACTTCCTTATATGCCAAACCAGTAGAAAAATGAAGGGTGGCTCTACCAAAAATCTCCCGTTGACATTTTTCAATTGGTTAATCACTTCTTCCATACTCTAGGTATATACTCAAGTTCCTCTGGTGTACAATGTAAGCTCCTCACGTTACTGCTCTGGGAGATTTCTCCATTGATATCTCCTTCCTGTAAAATTCTGTGGGCATCTTGTGTAGACCGCTGTTTGATGGACTGTGAGCACTCTGTACTCTAATTCATCAGAAACACTCTCAAACTCACCAGTATTTCACATAAACAGCTCCCTAATTAGGCTGTCTGCTCTTTGGGCCTTGCTCTAGTGCGTACACGATGCTGCATTTGGCTGTGCTTTAGATATCTGAGAGACAAGCTGGTGCTGTCCTTCCCCTGCGTTTGCACACCTCTTGGCGAGCACTACACCCACGTGTCCAGTTGCAGCGTTCCACATTTGTCTTCACTTGCCCTTTTAGCTGGCTGCCTTTTTCTCCTTCTGAGATAAATGGTAGCAGTTAAAGGACACAGCCTTTTATCAAAAGGGAGAAGAGGCAGGAGAAGACAGCAAGGAAATCGTTTGTCTGTACCTCCAGGAGAGAAAGCGCAGACATTTAGCATGGGAGTTTTTACAAACGTCTTTTCTTATGTGTAGGTAAACCCACAAGCTTACCTTTCCCCATCTTACACCATCCTAATATAGCACTGTCTGGACCAAGGCAGGACAAAGTTGAAAAAGACAGACATTTTTCCTTAAATCACTCACTTTACAAAGTAGCTCAACAGATGCAATATGACTTAACCATAGCAGGCTCCTAGAGGCTAAGCACACAGGCAGGGCTTTCCCACTTCCCCCAGTGCCTTCTAAATTGTGAAACTGGCAATTTTTACAAGGGAACACAGTGTCTTTTGCAGCGCAGGGCTGTGTATTCTGCTGCTGAGCACCACTTCTCTGCTGCAATCAATCATCAACCTGTATTGAGTCAAGCTACCACCAATGGCAGGAGTCAGACAGAAAACGAGAAGCAGAGATTGATTTCACACCCTGCCAAAACGAAGGAATTTCAGCCAGACTACAAAGCTAATGATCACTGATGAAGCCTGGCAAAAAACTAACAACTTGATAACTTGACAGTCGGGCGGCAGAATCCACCAGTATTTTCTGAAGTCTGAACCGTGTTCACGTGGCGTAAATCATTCCTGCCCAAGTTCTCTCTTACTTAATTAGCCATTTTGCGGGAACGAGGAGTCACTGCAGAATGCACGTCGCAGCCAGAATGTGCAACTCCACTGCCTAAAAATAGATACAGACAAGATGAGAGATGCAGAAAGAGCAAAACAAACTCTTCTCTCTCCCACAGACAGACTCACCTGGGAGGACGGACCAACACCCTCCCAGAGAGAAGCCTTCAATCTAAAATGCCCACTTCAATCAACACGCTGTCTTCTGCAGCATGTTGGTCGTCGTGTTCACCTCTAAGCGGTAAGCAATGATACAACGTGATCTCTCAATGTCTAACTATGTGCTTATCCATGAATACCGAACCAGTAGTTACAGGCAAAAAGGAGATGGGTTTTTACAGTCACATTTCCGCAGTTGCGGTTGTATGCAGTCCATTCTGGAAAACATGAAACAAAAGTGTTTTGCTCAGACTCACTCGTTCAGTGAAGACAGGCTGTGTGTATGGGGAGGGGGAACAGCAGCAAATGTGCACAAATTTAAGTCCTCCTCCATCACACTAAAGAAATACCTGATTTGAATCAGTACAACACACTCCACAGCAAAATCTTTAGGATTAGAGTAGCTAGTTGAAGTATACTGAAGGGTTTGGCATGCGTAGCAGAGACAGGGAAGTTGTTACAAGTACAAGCCAATGTAATTAAAAAGCAAACTGAAGAGTGACAGCTGTGTACAAACAAAGTTAATGTAAAAAATGCCAGGTTACAAATAAGAAATAGTACTGCTATTAAACATAAAATCGTAAGAGAGATGCCTGAGAAAGGGAAGGTTTTAACACTCTCAACTTTTAGCCAAACCAGATAAAGGCGAGAGGGAAGAACATTTATTTCAGGCAAAACTACTCAAGAGGCCTTTATCTTGCTTTCTTCGGGGCGCATCCTCCCAATAAAAACAACAGATGAGATGCTTTCACAGAGGCTAGGCTCATTTGTCCTTTCTTGAGATGCAAGCATCAAAAAATCACCATTAGAACCTTGATTAGAATCCATGACAACGGGCTGAGCCCTGAAGAGCACAACGCCACTGTTCAAAGCTGGAAAAGTGAGAGCAGCACACACACAGAGCTTCTCAGCAAATGCTAGGAATAAGCTAGGAATAACACTGTCCAAAACTAAGCCTGTTTTTTCTCTACAAACCTCACCCTTCAAGAAACATAATTTAGTTGAGGTCATTTCTTCATCCAAGAAAGAGGCTGCTTCCAAAGCTCCTTCCTGTGCCCCATCAATTTTAATAGTTCTTTTTCCACCTGCTTTTGATTCCAGCATGAGCCACACAGAAAAAACAAGCAGTGAATTCCTCTTGAGTAAAGTTTCAATGAAGACAAACATTACATATGCACAAATTTCAGACTGGACACTCAAAATCTATGTGACTTAGTTAGGAAACAGTAACTAAAAAGCCAAGTTGCTCAGTCTTCAAGTTGTTAGTCTAAGTTCCAAATACCAAGGTTCCAAGTCTTGACTGAGATATACTAATACAGAAAAAGTAGGAGCATCACAAGCATCTATCCAAGAAGAGCACAAAACCTTGCACTCTAAAACACTGATGTATTTTAGAAACTTATAGTGCTGTCATTCTTATTTCCACAGCCTTAGCTCCTGCAGAGAGGACAGGCAGTTCCTAATCAACATCTGTGGCTATGTTAAAAAAAGATATTAAAAATTACTGTGTGACAAGGTCGTGTGCAAAAATAATCTCCAAAATAAAGGAGCATAGGAAGTTTCTGTGGGCCGCGTTGTAAGAAAGCTGATGAGGAAAGTCCCTTCAAGCTCATCCATCTCCAGTTTCAGCATTCAGATAAATGGGCAGAGCACAGAAAGCCACAGCCATTTATTAGTCCTCTAATGCCCACTACAGGGACCACGCGGATCGCCAGGTGCCAAAGGTAAGTTTTTCCAGGTTGATTTGCTCTTTATTATACAAATACAGAGAAGTTTGTTTATACGTTACTCATGACACTCAGATGCACAAACCTTTGTTTGCCTGATATAACTCAGTTGATCGCAGAATAGAGAGAACACGAAGCGCAGGCTTCTCAGCAGGTCCCTTCCCTTCTAGAGCTGCCAGTATACCCAGGACTCAGAGGAGCAGCTGTATGAGCGCTTCCAGAACCTTTTATTCAGCTGCCAATATCTCTGCGTTGTCCCTAAGATCTGAGGCGTTTGCACTGTCTTCATGACTTCCCATCCCTGTTTCAAACCTTGCCGCATCATTTGATTATCCCACATGCCCAGGACTGAGAGCGATTGCTACTCATTTCGATGAAAAAGGATTTCTGCCAAATAATTTTTAAAAAGGAGTTCTTCTCTCCTTGCTATATTCTTCTAAAAAAAAAGAAATATCTGCAGAACATGCAAAAATAACAGCCTGCTTCTGCCAAGGAAGAACTGTAAGAAAATACATATTTCTGTTCTGCATTGAATTTTTTAAGTTGGATATACACAATAAAGTAGTACTCTTCTGCACATTGCTCCCCTGATGGGATCGCAGATGGCTTGAACTCTTTAGTCAAGTCTAAAGAAATCATCCTGCTATGACAACTGGGGCATTTCTTCTGTGTCTTGGTCGGAAAAAAAATAAAATTGAGAGAGCAAGAGAGCAAGGTGGGGAGAAGAGAGGGAGGAAGCATCCTCTACCATTCTAGTTACAGGTGCCGTGGTCCTCAGCACACTACCTTGCCCATTCCATGTCCATGAGGCCATGGCTACCTTATTCTTGCCAAGCTTTCTAGGACAGACGCTCTCTTCATGTAAACACATCAGCTTGCTTCATTATTCCTCTAAAATTTTTCCTAATATTTTTCTCACATGGTCTGTCTTGTCCCATCCACCTTGGACACAGATTAGTCCTTGACTCTCTACAACAGCCCCATGCGGTATGGTTCCTTCCATTTATGGGTCATCAGGTTTGTTGTGGGGCAGTTCATTATCATCAGATCACCCTCCTGTTCTTTTTTGCAGCTTCTTATTTTTAATCCAGAAACTTCAGTGTTTCGCATCCATTTTTTAAGATGTGGAGAGAAAAAGATTCAAAGGCATCTTTGTCCACAGACCTGGAAGTTCCTTTCCGGGAACCACAGAAGAATTTTGCATTTCTCCTTGTATGGGGAGCATCCAAGGTAGCTAGAGAAGGCACCTAGCTGGCTTCCCTGCTCTGGAGATCAGAGATATAACACAATACATGCCACCAACAGGATGACTGAAGGTGATCTGAGGTTTCTCTTCCATGCTATTCTGTAAGTATGCAAAAAACCAGTATTGTTGAATTGGGAGAGAATAACCATTATCCTCTCAAAGTTTTCATTCTTTATCAAACTGAAAGTTCAAGGAGTTTAACCCTCATTAAATGGGCTGGTTCCATTGGACTAAGTCAGATGATAGGTATCAATACTGGCACAGTTCTAAAGCTGAGATGCACCCACCGCTTGCCATCCTCTCCTTAAGGGGCGGGTAAGATCCTGCACCAGGAAGGAGGAGTAGGCTTTTTCCAGGAAGGACAAAAGGCAACAGGCACAAGCTGAAGTGAGGAAAATTCTGATTAGGTATTAGGAAACATATTTCTTCATGAGTCGCTCAAATGGTGTGAAAGGTGCCCAGAGAGGCTGAAGGATCTCCATACTTGGAGATCCCCCAAACGTAACAGGACATGGCCATGAGCTACCTAATCTGGTGTTGAACTTAGCCCACTTAAAGCACGAGCTGGGGGGAGATAACGACCCACGCTCCTTTCCAACCTAAATTATTCCATGATTCTGCAGTTCCAGTAAAAGAAATCTACTTTCTTACAGTCACTCCTATCACTTTATCTCCAGAGCTGCAACTAAAGACATCACTACGGAAACAAAATGAACAGACAAACGAATTGCGTAAAGATAACGTGATGTAGCAACGATTTCAACTAAACAGAATTTAAATTATCCATTTCTCTTCTGGCAGCCTTCAAAATGGTCTGAGTCTGCTTTTTCTCTTTCAGCTTCAGCAAGGCAGAAGAGGTCATCTGAGAAACCTGTGTTGTTACCGTGCTGAAAATCGCAGTTCTGACTTACAGAACTTTTCTAATCAGATTCTCATGATAAAGAACATGTCACAGGAACTTCAAGAAATTCAGAAAAATGTTGTAATGGTCAGAGACTGCAGTACCTGTGGAGTTCCTCCTAATGTGCTGCCGATAATCGTTAACACTTCTATTAAATTTACTCCCTTGAGGAACTTATATTAATAAATTCCTGTCTAGTTATAAAAAGACAGTTAACTTTTGGAGGCTGGAAAATAGACATTCAAGATTGGTCACCATTTCTTTTGTTAAAACCTACTAGAAGCAATATGAATACAAATAGTTTAATTTACTTTATTTACTTCCTTCCTCCTTACCGGGCACATAAAGGGAATTGGGCGACTACTGCCTTTGGGGGGTAAAAATAAAAAAAAAAAAAAAAAAAGAAAGGAGGGACTTAGGATTCTTCCCTTCCTGAGCTTGACTTACCTTCTACAGCCAAAGCAATACTACAAGTCTCTAAAAATAGTTTATTTTATTTACAGGGAAGTGTTTTGTGCTAAGACAGTCCTGCATCTCCAACAGGAGTCACCAGCAGGCAGCTCCCAACACAGATTTCTTCTCCAGCAGTGCTACCAAGACTCCATACATGTAGGCAGGAGATGCAAACCCAAGGGATACCTTCCTATAGTAACCTACTCCTTCACGAGACACCACAGTGAAACCTTTCTCCAGGGCCTTACAGTTCGTACCATCTCTTCAGAGTATTGAAAAGATTCCTTTCCCAATCACTTTTACATATTTCTTCATCATTGAGGGTTGAAAACAACAAAACTAACTATACCGGAAGCTCGTTGTGCTGGGAAGGAAGAGCTGCACAGCTCTAGGTACAGCAAGGACCATAACGAAGACTTATGGGGGGGACAGAGAAGAATAACAGTCATCTTCAACAAAACTCCACTTCAAAAACTCCAGGAAGTTGCTACACCCATTAAAATTTGACATAGAAACCAACACTCTTTAATTTCCTTCCAAAAATACTTGTGATACAGGAGCAGCAGATTTATGAATGCTGATCTATGCTGCCAGCTGAAGATTAGCTGTACCTTCCAGACCCAAAGTCATCTGGTCCCTTACAAGCTCTGTAGAGCTTCTTAGATTGAAGACACACTTTTAATTAAACGAGCATGTTTTTCTCCTAAGGTACACCACCTCCTACTTTCTTTTTTTGAGGTACGCTTTTCTCCTATCTCATTTTACCATTAATCACAGGTCCAAGAAATAATTGTAATTATCCAAAACAATTGATTTTTTTGCATAAGCTTTTCCTGGGGGCACAGCACAAAGCTACTAATCATTTGAGAAAAAAACCCAAACATGCGGTTTCCCTACAAACCCCTGAAGCGTTTGGGAATGTTTTGAGATCCAGGAAACATATGTTCGTACACAAAAGCAAATGACCACATCCACTTGGAGAGTGAATCTGAGCTGTGGGCACAGATATTGTTTGGCAAAGGGTGACACTGTGCCTGAGACAATGTGGTCACCAGAAACCCAGAAGCACAGCGCAACAGCTCCTGCTCTCTCTTCATGCTGTTACTGAGCTTCATACTATCCGGGTTTTGTTTACCGTCAGTGATTTGGAATTTTCCCCTGTGATAGAGAAGCGCAGCAAGTCCCCAAAGAGCAGCTTTTCAGGTACTTCATGCAACTGAAAACAAGAACAGAGGATCAGCAACAGTGCCCGAAATGAAGCTGTTCTCTAGCTTGATGACTGTAAAATCATATCAGCAGTTTCTTTTTATAATTAAATGTAGTTACTAACAACTAATTTCCTAATTGGTTAATCTCTAAGAAAACAGCATCAAACAGAGATGGCATTTTCATTACCAACCTTAACTTTGAATTTCCTGGCCTTGAGCATGACAGCTTCCTGTTGCGTGTGGGCTAGCTGCGTGGCCTTACATCCTACAGAGTAGATGCAAGCAAATCCGCCACAAATGTTGGTTATTATCATCACAGAACTATTTGTCAATTTGTGTTAAACTTGGTTCAAGACTTTGCCGGGGGGAAACAAAACCAGAGTGAAAGCAGCAGGTGACTTCAACCTCCCATTCAGTGGCTAGCACACTTGGGCAGGTTGTGGAAGACTTGAATTTTATGTCTTTTTCTGCCCAAAACAGCAGAAGAAGTGCTTAGCTATGTGCCTGGAGGTTTCCCAGCCAGGAAGATCAACAATTCTGTTGATGCATAATTAAGCACTGCATAATTAAGCACTTGCTGTCACTGGGAGGGAAGCCCACACACGCCAGTGGGTTGGCTGCAGCATCCTTCTTGCTGTCTATATGTGCAAATAACCTGTGCCACGCAAACCGCTCCAGCAGCATGGGCTGAGGGACACAGGTGGTGACAAGGAAGTTCACCTAAAAAGTAGAACTTGGATTCATGTCTCTGCCTGAACTCTGGCCATTACAAGACTTCCACCTTCAGAAGAACAGTCAGTCAGTTATGAAGGAGACCAATCCTCTGGCTGAAATTGCTTTGTTTTCTACCAAGCAGGTAAATGTCCCCTTGGAAAGAAGTTAAGACCGGAGTTTAAAATTTTATTTCATTAACAGTAGGTCTGTATTTTTTTGCTAAACCCAGCCTCTGTTCAAGTAACAGGATCAAAGGATCGTTTTGGTTGGAAGGGACCTTTAAGATCATCGAGTCCAGCTGTTAACCCAGCACTGCCAGGGCACCACTAAACCATGACCCTCAGCAGCACATCTCCACAGCTTTTAAGTACCTCTAGGGATGGTGGCTCCAATACCTCTGTGGGCAGCCTAGGCCAGGCCTGAACAACCCTGCCAAGGAAGTCATCTTTTCTAATACCCAGCCCAAACTTCCCCTGGCACAACTTGAGGCCGTTTCCTCATCCTATCATGACATTAAAATGATAATATAAGAACTTCTTGTTCAACAAATTACAACATTGGAAGAGTAAGGAAAACCAGCCCCACTGATGACTTGGGGAAGGTACATGTGCTGCCACTGCCTCCAAGTTTTATGGTGTCCCCATAAACATGATGCACAACAGTAATAAAGTCAGGCTAATATGGTATGAAAAACACAGTTACAACAACACAAAGTGGTCAGTCATGTACCTGGCCTGACAATTTTATTAGTGCAATGGGTCATTAGTACAAAGGGGCATTTTAGCTCACATAAGATAATTCGCGGGAAGAAGACCACTACAGAACAAAGCACGTTACTAACGCAATTACATCCCACAGTTGGATTTCATCAAAAGGAAAAGACAATAACATGTCCTAAGCCAGAGTGACATCGAAACCTTTCTTCTGAACCACAATAAGCCTTCTGACATAATATTACAGGAAGCCTTTTGTTTCACCTAAATCCCTGTCGCCAAATTTGACTCTACCTGATGAATGCACCTATGCAGAAAATGATCCCTTTATTTGCCTGGAACAAAAGGAGTGTTTCTGTGGTCCTGTTCTCACAGACAATCATTTGCATGTCTACACAGCTCAGACAACTCATTGCCCATCTCTTAAACTGCCTATTACTCTCCCAATCTGTTGTGCACCACGACAGCACTTTCAAGGTGGGTAAAACCCAGAACTTCAGAAGTAGATGAAGAAACCCATGACCCACATGAAAAGCCTCTGTACAACTAGATGTCCAAAATCCAGCCTTCTCAGAAGAGGCTACTCCTCTATCCCTCCCTCTCCCATCATGTGATTTTGAGTTTTCTGAAAACCGTATATATTCACCATACAAAGTGAAACTATTTGGGAACCTGCACTCCAGAAAACTCTTCCTGCAACTCCTGATTGTCCCCCTTAATCGCTTGGATGGGCGACAAACATCAGATTTTAGTATATTAGCTCTGCCCTACACAGACAAGGCTCTTCTGCCCCATTACTGTAAGAAGGACATGAAGGACATGGCCACTTCCTTGGAGACACACAGGATTTAATAGAGGCAGAAGAGAAAACTAAGCAAAAAAGGAAGAATATTCCTGCACTAAGATACTTCTGAATATGAACCAAAAAACCTCTCTTGACCTAAGCATGTGCTGTTCTCATACACAGCTACATCGTTATTTACAGCATGAGGAGCTATTATACAATATGTCACAACGATTCCGATTTTTAAAGGCTGTAGAGGATGTTTCTGACTATATCAACTGTAAAAGGAATACACAGAGATAACGAGAGTGAATAAATTGCATCCTGATAGAGTCAATGTCCACAAATTCCTGGTAGCAAGTCCCATTTCCCCTGAGTAAAGCCAACAGCTGAATGCAAAATATGATCTGTCTGATCTCCATAATGAATATTTCAGAATCGGGCTCCACATCCCCCACGCAGCTGAAGCCAGAGTCTCTCTAACAAATGCCGCAACTTGGTGTAAACTCAGTAATGGAGAGAGGCCTTAGCTTGAAACAAGGTAAAATAAATTGTATCTATTAAATGCTTTGTGATGCTATGTCTAGTACCTCTGAGTGTATTCTCCCTCATTGACACAAGAATGCACAGTAATAAAACTAATTAAAAAATAACAAAGTCAGTCATCTGTTTTTATCCTTTTTTTAAAAATCCAGATAAATTACAAACAAATTTACCTGACTTTAAAGTTCATTTACAAAGATGGCAGACAGTCTCTTTAAAAGCATCAGTCGCAGCAGCAACACACAACTTTTAATTAACTGGTGTATCACAAAGCAAAAGGCTGTTATCACTTTGCAAGCATCAAAATGTATTCCTGCAGGGCAAAAATCAGCCTCAGAGTATACAACATAACTGCTTTCGAATGGTTTTATGTTTCTAAGACAGTTAGATGAGCCTTCAGTTAAAATCCCTTCCGGAAAGCCTTCGTGCTATCCCAGAGCATACACTGAAGGACTATTTCATGTCTAAGGGGTGCAGCGTTGATTTCTTAATCATGTGCTGGCAGTGAAGCATGAACACATACCATAGTTAATTTTATTTTGTGCCTAAAGATGGCAGAATTTTCTCAGTGTGAAAACAAACGCTTGAGCACTACCCATGATTTTGTAACACCAGGCAGCAAAACGTTGGGGTTTTTTAGGTGAACCCTGAGTACGTGCTGCTAGAAGAAAGATAATTCAAAGTGACTCAGATCTTATGTAGACCTGATGGAGGATCTCACATTTATTGGGAGCTGCAGCAATTTGTTATAAAAAGTATTACACACCTTAGTTTCTCTAGGGAGCGGCATATATTTGTTAACTAAGAAGGATCTGATACGAACCATCACTGCAAGGACAAGGAGTCACACATAGCTGCCATCATCTTATCTTTTTTTTTCCTGCATTAAACAGATTAAATTAGTTATACCTAATTTGCAGCACTTTATCTTGAGCAATCAACTCTGCAAATAGAGGAGGCCAGCGGGTCTGTCCTTTGGGATTCTTTGTTCCACGCTGGCAAAGCACAACAGGCATAAACCCAAGTTAAGCATCAATGGCTGCTTTATGGTGCCCAAGTGATAAAAATCACTTAGAGCTTATCAGTCAATATGCATCTCAATTTATTAGAGGGGAGTTTATTCTAGTTGCTAACATAAGTGACTGGAAATCAGAAATGTTTCGTTCGTTTTCTCCTGCATTTCAGCTTCCCCACCTGAAACCATTTTGCTCCCATGTTGTTGCAAATTTTATTTTATATCCAAGAAACTTTGAGACATCTTTGTGGGGACGCTGCAGTAAGGTGGATATATTTGTTCAAGATGGTGAGTTATCTTCTCTCACGCAAAGATTTTTAATCTCTGTTAGCTTTGAACACGACCTTTGGCTTATGCTTCTGTCACCACATTGTAATCAGACTGCCAGGTTGTGGACTCACCTCAAAAATGAGCTGGTGCTGAGCAGCAGTTCTGCTCAAGGCAGTTGCCCAGAAGCACCAGGGTACATCAGAGTGGGGAAGCTGTGGGTCAGCCAGCAAGGACTGCTGATGCCAAATGACTCCTGAAACCACCAGCTTTCTCTGTGTAAATTGAAAGGCATCTTACCAGAGGGATCTTACAGCAGCGAAGTCTCTTGAGGTACTCCAGGATAAGGATCGGGCATGATCTCCAAGGAGATGTCCTCCTAGGAGGCCAGGCTGAGAGAGCTGGGGTTGTTCAGCCTGGAGGAGAGCGGGCTCCAGGGAGACCTTGTTGCAGCCTCCCAGTATCTGAAGAGGGCCTGCAAGAAAGCTGAGGAGGGACTTTTTACCAGGACTTGTAGCGATAGGACAAGGGGTAATGGCTTCAAACTGGAAGAGGGGAGATTTAGATGAGAAATTAAGAAGAAGTTCTTCACTCTGAGGGTGGTGAGACACTGGGAAAGGTTGCCCAGGAAAGCTGTGGATGCTCCATCACTGGATGTGTTCAAGACGAGGTGGGATGGGGCTTTAAGGAACCTGCTCTAGTGGAAAGTGTCCCTGCCCGGGGCTGGGGGCTGGAACTAGATGATCCTTAAGGTCCCTTCCCACCCAAACCATTCTATGATTCTATGCAGCTTTAGAGACCCAAAACCTGAAAAAAAATGTGGGACCCCACATGTGGGATCTTATTATGGAAGTGCACAAGTATGCCAGTTACAGGCATCCATCAGTCCATCAGTTATTCCTCCAAAAGGTCTCACAGACACACAAGGTTCAAATGTACATACGTTGAAACAAACAGACAACTGTTCCAGTATGAAGATGGAGCCACGATGCAATAGAAGACGGTTCTGTTATTGATGGAAAGTGAAGGACTGCTGTTGCCTCTTTTGCAGTTTCCCAGGGAAACCATCATGTAAAATTTCTAAGTGAAGACAGTTGAAGAATGAACTCATTTACACTCCATTTAAATATGTTGGGCTGCAAAGCTTTTGCAAAATCTAACAAGCATGGCTGGTTTATACCATAAAAAAAAAAAACAAACCCGTGTTTCCATTGTTAGTTTAGGAACTAACTTCATAAATTCTCATCAATCCATTTTGGTTTGGCATTCTGAATATGCATATTTTAAAAAAAATTTAGCAAAGGCACATTATTGCTTATAGTCACTGTCA
This sequence comes from Coracias cyanogaster, assembly GCA_033124195.1. NCBI lineage: Eukaryota > Metazoa > Chordata > Aves > Coraciiformes > Coraciidae > Coracias > Coracias cyanogaster. The sequence continues at coordinate 43,129 of JAVSBS010017097.1, forward strand.
AGGCTACATTCATTTATGAACTGTTACTCAAAAACTTGGGAAGCTGAAAATATTGTCCCAAAAGTATTTGGTTTTCAGTTTGTAATGGAAAGAGCAAACATGAAAATTCATTGGGGTTTATATTTACTTAGGAATAATCCACCTCGATTACTTGTGCAAATGAGGATATTTTTCTCATATTAAGGAGATTTGCCTTGGCACAAATATCATCCTAAATATATCAGAATGTATAAATCCAGTAGCTATAAAATATTTGAGTATCATTCTAAAAATGAGTTTGCATTTGAAAGCTAAGAAAATGGCATCTTCTATTTGACTTCTTCAGAAAACAGCAAATTAGAAAGTAATCAGGAGCTATATTCACCAAAAAATAGCTGAACAATATGCAAACAGTTATGCTGCTTGCTTCAACATTGCCACCATATATTGGTGAAAAAATATTAATGTTTAGCCTGTTGTGCAGCCACTATAAATAGGGAAAAATAAAATACGTACTTTTGAATAACTGACCTTTCACATCTTTTTCAGATCACAACGATCTAGATATTTTTAAACCCAGGGTCAATAAATCTGGATTCTAGAACATCTCTCTCTTTCCCAGCTAAAATTTTAAGGCCCAAATATGAAGTAACCTCAAAAATACACTGAGACAACTCCTGGGAGAGCCCCAACAGAGAAAGGCAGCAGGGCCATAACAAGGGCAGAGCAATCCTGGGAGGAGGCTTTATCCTCAGCAAGTTGGAAAAGATACAGATTTACTCTCTCCATTTCACACATTTTTCCCACCAGGACTCTGGTGCAAATTAAACCTGCAGTTTGTATGGCAGTGGGAGAAGATTGAAGTCATTTAGTAGAAAAAAAATCCCTCCCCCCAGCCCCTCCTCTCAGATATGAATCCCAGACAGATCCATTTCACTTGCTCCTTGCAAGTGCAAAACACAAGCTCCTGTCTAATCACTAAAAACGTTAAGAATGCTGCAGAATCAACTATTTCACAAAATGTAAAGCATCAAGCACAAATACATACCCTTGGAGTCACAAAAACGGCCTGGCCACCAGGGAAAGTACCAGGCGTACCAGCATCAGGATTAAAAAGAGTCGGTTAATGTTACTTCTAGGGGTTTCCTAGCTTACCAGGTCTCTCTACCAGTGGCTGAACAACAGCTCCTCACACCTCAGTTTTTACTGTACTCTTCTCAGACATGCCTTTCTCCTACGTAAGCTTTCAGACAGCTTCTAAAGAGAACAACTGAATGGCTAAATCATAACAAGGTTTTAAAACAGAGTTAACTGCACAACTTTCTTGTGACTCAGGGTGTGTGACAAAATCTCGGGTGTATACAAACACTTTTACCTACACGAGTGATCTGGTGCTGCTGGAAATACAGGACTCAGCACACAGATGCTGTGTTTCTCCAGGCCCGCTTTGGAGTTGACCTTCTCAGTATGTCAAAAGCACGAGTCACAGCTCCTCTTCTGGGGTGACATAATGATTCTCTGAGCAAAGACAGCAACAGCCCCTTTTGCTGCTTGCACATGTCCAAACACACCGTAAGAGGACTTGGCTGAGCGGGAGCAGCCACGTGTTCTTCAATTTTTATGCCGCACATATCAAACAGTGGCAGAGAGAGATTTGGAATAGCTATTTTCCACCAAAAGTTCATCAGTCAGGGTGGTGGGTCACTCCAATAACAACTCCTCAACACTGATCTATATCCTATTACTGCCCAGGCTGCACCTCCTGCCTTTATCGACATCTTTTAGGAGGCTGGCTGGAGGAGTGAGCATCTGAAGGAGGTCATTAGCAATCTGCCATTTATTAAACGAGCTCAGAGCATCTCTACAGACGTGCTAGTACAGCTGCACCTTCACAGGGCAGAGGGCTTCTGGAAGGCAAAACCTGGGCAGCAAGACATTGTCAGGCACGTTATTCCCCCTCGCAGCGTCATTCTGCTTTCTTGGAGACTGCAAAGGACAATCAGGAGAGCAGAACTTTTAATTGGTAGCATATAAATACACAATTAGGCAAGGAACGACACGGCATAACAAGTATGAGGAAGAGAAAAAGTGTGTTTTGTGAATAAGAGACTCTCCAACAACCAGTTGTTATCACCAACTCCAACGTAAACGATCGATGCTGCTTTTTCCTGGTGTTTTCATTTCCACCTAATCCTTATTACGTGGTCATTTGGGAGGGGCCTGCAAATTATGGGGAAAAAAATAACCTTTGCTTCTCTGCGATGGGGTTCAAAACGCACTGTTTAATTTCCGTATGCCTCCTGGAACAGCCTATTACTGAGGTGACTGTAGTTGTGTATAACATACAGTCATCTTCTCACAAATCGGTCTCAGTGTGAATTTGACACAGCCACAAGTATCGCTCATAAAGAAACAAGGAACTGAGGAAAGAAAGGTGGATGAATGTTAGTGCTGTTCAGTAAAGACCTTATGTCCCATCTCCTGGTTCTGGCCACTGTTTTGTCTTTTTTTGTCCTCTCTTCCTTCCCCATTACTGCTTTTGTGAGTAGAGAGACAGTTTCAGGAGGGATTTGAATGAAGCAGTGTGGTTCACCACAAGCTTGCAGAAAGGTGTCCACACTCAGAAGATAGCTCCTGGCAAGGCAGGAAAGATATCAGCATGGTAACATCCAGTCCATTGGCTGGAGCACTCTCATAGAATCACAGAATGTGAGGGGTTGGAGGGGACCTCTGGAGATCATCGAGTCCAACCCCCCTGTCAGAGCAGGACCAGAGAATCTAGGGCAGGTTGCACAGGAACGCATCCAGATGGGTCTTGGAAGTCTCCAGAGAAGAAGACTCCACAAGCTCTCTGGGGAGCCCGTTCCAGTGCTCTGGAACCCTCACAGTCAAGAAGTTCCTCCTGATGTTGAGGTGGAACTTGCTGTGCTCTAGCTTGCATCCACTGCCCCTTGTCCTATGGCAGGGCACAAGTGACAAGAGGTTGCCCCTTTCTTCTTGACCCCCAGCCCTCATCTATTGATCCACATTCATTAGATCCCCTCTCAGTCTGCTCTTCTCCAGACTAACCAGCCCCAGGGCTCTCAACCTCTCCTGCTTCCATTATAGCAATGCCATTACTTACCAGATTAAAACCTAAATAAAGTCAAACACATTCTACCTTAATACAAATCTATGCAGCACTCACAGACGCTTAGCTTCAAAGGTGCACTTTGCCAGCTGAAGGATCAAGCCATATGGAAGCTGCTGCTCCCAAAGTCCCTGGCCTGGGAAATGGATTTTCCATTAGATGCTCTAACGCAACGACAGCAGAGACTTCACATACTAACTGCCATAGGAAGAACACTCTGCAGCAAAAATGTGCTCTTTAATTAATATAGCAACACCTCGATCAGGCCGGATGGTCAGCGCTTTCTGCAAAGTGTCTCTGAGCCACCCGGAGAGTTGAAACCCTCGATCTTCACCGCTAAAACCAAGCCCAACAGTTTAAGAACACGCCCCAGCCTGTCACTGAGAAACCGGGCCTGAATCAAAGCTGATCAGCTCAGCGACAGCAGCGCGGATGGGTCAGAGTGTGACTTCCATTGGATTTGCATGCAGAAACTACCTAAACAATGGAAAGTTTTAGGTCATCTTTAATCCTCTTTGTACTGAACGTAAAATGGAACCTTTGTCCCCAATTCTGGCTTCCAGCAGCACTACTGCAGAAGGAGCCAGCAGCAGTAACTTCATCTGTTCAGCCTTTTTATTTTCTCTTTTGCTTTAAGAGACTATGTTAGGCAGGAAAAGGTACCGGAATTATTTCCTAGGACACCTGAAATGAGCCCTTGATAGCTCTTGGGCCGTGAGGGGAACGTGACCTTTCTTTGCAGAGCTGAGGGCACCCCCCCAACACTTCCCACATCTCAGGTTTGCTCAGAAACCGCTGGCAAACTTGCACAGAAGTGTAAAAACTTTTAAGCCTCTGCAGCAAACATTCTGTTTATATCTTATTCTGAACTACGTGGCCTTCTTATTTCTAGCTGCTTAAATGGCATTGAAAACAAATCAAACTTTTTCCAGACGCAGCTTTTCCAATGTAACGCTGGAGTTACTACAGGAATATTAAGGGGAGGTGTCTGGAAATGTTCCACCCCATGGAAAAACTTTTCAAATTACCTTCATCAGTTCCTGGAGAAGCCGGTAGTGAGCACAAACAAAAATACACCTTGCTAAGACACGTAAGGGGAAAAAAAAAACCACCCAAACATATTCAGACAGTGCATTTATCCAAAACCTCTCTGGCTTTCATCCCTGAGGTAAGAACATCAATACGGATTCAAGGAGCCCAGATCCAGCAGCACTGTGACACAGGAACGTGGTTTCCATTCGAACAGTACTAAAGAACATGGAGAATATGTAACAGGGCAAGTGTGCCACTTGCAGTGACCCCCCGGTAGTTTTTCAAGCGCAGCTTTCTTGTCTCTGGCCTCTTGGCCAACTGCTTAAGCTCACCGAGACATTCTACACACTGAGGCTTTGTGCAAGTCCACGCTTCTCGTCCTGAGCTGCTGTCAAAGCGTCGTGTCCAACAGCTGCTGGGTTGCACTCCAAAAGCTGCTGCAGTGGTGGAGCCGCTAACAGATGTAATATTGGTCATGCACTTTGGGATGAAAAGGGCCATTATAGGCAGCAGTTACATTATACTGTACACGGATCAGATCCGTGGGCAGGTGGCAGAGAGATCATGTCTGGTCAGATTTATGTCACTCTAATCCCTCTTCCAACTGAGACCGCGATATGAAAATTTTAGCTTTAAAGACCAGGCTTTAATATTCCATCATCAACATTATTTCTCCTCTTTAAAAAGAAGTGTATGATGTGTGTTTACAGGAAAGCCTGATCGAAGGAGAACCCAGACGAGAGAAGATGTAAAGCCACAAAGCCGAACAACTGACCCAGAATAAGAATTCAAAGCTATGTTAAAATCAATTCCTCTTCAACCAACCTTTGCTTGGATTGCTTTATGTGAATAAATACTCTGAAGTTGCATTAAATAGTAGCAGATGATTGCTGTGCACATTACTACCTTACATGTACAAGGGAACACCTTCCAGTCCGGTGCTGGGGACCCTGCTTTGCGTCCTGCAGTGAGAACTTGGCCGTGTCAGCTTTTCTTTCACCGGTACAGACAAGGCCTGGACAGAGGCACTGCCTGATCTCACTACCCTGGATAAAACAGGAACACAACTTTGTTAAAAATCAGGAATAAACTTACTGTTGGAATGCAACTGAACTCGCACTTCAGTAGTCCGTCTTTTTTTTTTTTTTACTGGTTCACTCATAAAAACTACATTTATTTTTAAAAGGTATTTACAAACTTTACAACAGTTAATACATTTAAAAAACCACAACAATTCATACACCTCGCTTTACAGACTTAGTGAATTGGATGTCATTTACCCAGAGAGATGCAGACTCTCTCTCCAAATCTTAGCTCCTACTCTTTCTTCAGAGCCAGTTTAAAAGCTGTATTTTTTGCTGATTTAATTGCAGAGGACTAAAAGAAGAGGGGGGGAAGAAAAAGAAGGTACTTGCAGCCTGCAGAGGTGAGGTTTACAACTAAACCATTGCATCCAGGATCTCAAAACACTCACAAAAACTTGTTACACAATGTCCATATTCTCCCGAATTCAAGACAAACATGTCCCAAGGTTTATCATGTCATTAAATATTTTATAATACCAACAACGAAAAATGACATCGATTAACACCATGCACATTGGGGCTGAATTTCAGAGCGGATGAGGGCTTACATCTGTTTAGAGAACACAAAACCTGCAGACCACACACGTGAAACACAGGTTCCAAGTCATGCGTGTGCAGGGATTTCAATGTCAGAAATGTCTGAAAATTTCAGAAATGTCTGAAATCAGAACAGTCAGACCAGCATGGCATCAACAGACGCTTTTCACTGTCTGCTGAGCTCCTCTGTCCTCCTTCGTGTACTCCCTGTAGTGCCCACAGTCCTCAAGGTGCTTTCACGTTCATAGGAGCAGGAGCTGGTGAACCTCACATGCTTTTAAAAAAAAAAAAAAAGGCCCCTCTCCTGCCATGCAATCAATGAAATCACATTATTTGTTGAATTTCTGGTGTCTAGGAACAGCTCACCCTGGTCCACTAGATCATTTGGTCTACAACAGTCAATATAAGATAGAGAAGTTTTTAACTGAAAACAATGAAAGGTGGTAGTAATCGGTCAGGAATGTTTTCACTATATATATATATAAAAAAAAAAGATTACAGTTAAATTACAGACATCTTAAACTTATTCTTTCCATTTACAGTTATAAAAATAAATAAGGAGAGAAAAGCTGGGCCATTATCACGCCGAGTCTAACTCACTGTTAATCTGTGGAACGTACACGGGGCTGCACAGTGGAAGGTTCTGAGATGCAGGTTCTCCAAAGCCACTGCACATACATCACAGCATTTTCTGCCACCGCAGATCACAGAGCTGCTCTCACTGGAATCGGTGTCCTTTCCTAATCCAATAATCCGCTGAAATGGAAAGCTCTCTGTTTCTCTCGTCCCCTGATGTGGATTAGAGCCGGTCACATTTTTAAAGGAGTTCATCACAGCATGACAAATTTTAATTAAAAGCTCCAGAAAAACAAGTGTTGAGCGTATTTCTCCAAAGAAACAAAAATCCTCTAAGAGTTGAAATGTAACACTAGCTTTGAACGGCATGGCTGTGAAATGGGATTAGATTCCGTCTTCTCTGCAGCCTGGATATTTAACTTGGAGATTTGTTTTATTCAAAACGATGAATTGAGTGGAAACGCTGCCGTTTGCTTTCACTTCTGGTATGCAGAGATGACATCATCATGGACTGTTCTGCTCCCATTTTTAGCCCTCCAGTTTAAAAGATGTTAGATGACATTTCCAAAAGCATCTAATTAACATGGAAAGACGATTCTTGTTTTGAAAACCAAGCAGCAAAACCTTAAATTATATCTGACAATTAAATCTCAGAACTTAGGTCAGGTAGGTACCATAGCAAAGAGCCAAACTCTTTAAAACTCAGGGGTCTGGTGGGATTTCTCCTGAGAGCGGGGGCACTGAATTCCCCTTTATTTCAATCAGTCGGGCCCCAGGCCCGACTTTAATGCCCAACTGCCTTTAAAATCCTGACACTTAGAAGACAATGCTCTTTTCTAGAACTGGCACGAAGCCCTAAATCACTTAGGCACGGTACAGAAATTCCACCTCGTACCTTGAAGCGAGCCGCGCTGACTTGTATCAGCAAAGAACACAACTCCTCACGTACCACAGCTGGTACCGCGCAAGAACACCCAACACCCATTTGAGAGTTACTTCGCCAAAAGGCAAGAAGTGGGAAGAGTTTGCAGAACAAAAACCAGCCTAAGAAAGGAAAAAAAAAAAAAAAGCCCCAATCTTAAACCATTTCTGGAATAGCAAATTTGCCGGTGAAAATGCCCAAAGTATCTCGGGAAGGGAAATTTCCTTGCTCTGTGCTCTTTAGGCATCTGTTGTTCCTTTCTTTCCAGTTCGGGTGATGCCTTAGCTACAAGTCAACTGGCCAAAGGCAGCAAGAAGAGAAGCATGAGCTTGTGGACAGCAAACCAAGAGAATGGCCGGCAGCTGCACGATCCAAGGAAGGAGGGTAGAGGATAAACCAAGTACTCTGTTCACAAACCTCGTCTCTAAAACCGCTAGAAATAGCAGTCAGAACCAAGTCTCCTCAAGTTAAAGAGCATTTTGTAAAGGGTCATTAAAGATCAGCTGAAAAATTCTTCCTAAGGTCAGGCTTCCTCCAGGGAGGTTTTTTTTTGCATGGACTAGTTCTAGGAAAAAAAAAACAAACAAACCTGCTGAAGGTACAAGGTACATCTACAAGTTAAAGGTATTAAAGCAAACAGATGGGGAAATAAGACTTAAAAAAAATAGTTTGAAACAGAAATATCCAAATTTGATAGCTACTGTGTTTATCCACCACAAAACACCGGCTGAGATTCCAGCAAAGTCGCCTTTGGTAAATCAGCAGAAACAAAGGTGTTAAAAGCAAGCCTGCTCTGAGAAGGAACTGCACCTAAGGATGAGGTGACAGGCGGATGCAGAACGGGGAAAGGCACTGAATTAACCATAGGTGCTGTTAATATGCACTTTTCTACAATCTAGCCCACATCGTGCTCTTCTGCCTAAAGCAAAGTTCTCACCGCAGACAAAAAGTTCTTGTTCAAGTGGAGTTTCGGAGGTTCCTTGAGTTCATGCGTGCAGCAGAAGGAAGACACAGTGATTACAAGAAGAGGAAGAAGTGTACAAAAAATGAAAGACAAGAAAACCCTGTGGTTTTCAAGTCAAGCAGCATCCGTGTCCAAGACCAGAACGTGGAGCTGACAAGTCCTACAATGCACCAGAGAGAGGGGGTGAACCATGGTCACGTTGTCCAGAAAGGTTTCAAAGATTTCCCCTGAGAAGGCAACAGCCCAGCGGACAGTTGTACGTGTGCTACAGCGAACACGACCGTGATGGATGTGATGTGACTGCGCTGCAGCTTCCAGAACGTCTCCAACCTGTGCTGTGATGTGAATCCAAGATGAGCCTTTGATGAAAGCAATCTGTTTTATGGAGCCAGGCAGGCAGCAAAGAGAACGCAGCTTCTCCAGGTTTAAGTGGAAGCACGCCGGAGCCAAAGGAATGTGTAAGAACAAAAGAAAGTTCTGCTTTAGTCTGAACAACAACAAAAAAATCCCTAGGGTTTCAGCGGGTTTGTTTTTCCCTGGAAAAAGCTTTCATTAGGTTTAATGAACTTCAATTTTTCAGTAAGGTAATAAACCCCATTTAAGGCGTGTGAGCAACGGGGCAGTGCCCTGCAAAGAAACCCAACCCTACACTAACTGTATTTACTCCCGTGAGGGTTTTTAGGGCATCTCCCCAACTTCTACCAGACAATCAGAAGCTAAATGACAGTTACAGTTAAGAAGCAAAAATATCTCCTGGAAGGAACAGAGCCCGTGTCAGAATCTTCATTAATACCCACGATAAATAAACAGGCCACAAGCTGTAACCAAACAGCCAAAGTTTTGTATAGGTTGAGAAATAAACTTGGATCCAAATTCCTCAGCTGGTCCCCACTGATGATGAGTTTTAAGAAACTGTGAACTTCCCCAAAAGTTTGGATCTAAACTTTGCAGGCAAACCCTCATGTTTCCTGAGTTCCACAGTGAAAGGGAAGAATAACAAGTGATTTTTTTTTTTTCCCCCTTCCCTGGAAAACATCAGTGAAAAGTAACAGCCAGGACAAAACTTGTGTTTATAAACAGGCCAGTCACACAGGCAAAATATTCTGCCTGAATGTGACAAGAGACTAATTCTTACAAACCAAGAACGCCCCAAACTTCACTGGCTTTTCTGCCGCCGGGAAATGTGGTACCAACCAGCACTGCAGCTTCGGGGGGGGGGATATATAAAGAAAGTTTCAATTATGTAGCTTGACAAGAAAACAGTGAAGTTCTTCACAGGGCATTAGCTCTGAAACAAGCAGTTTAGGCAAGTCCTGCTCCACGCAGCAAAAAAAAAAAGCTGGAGAAACTATCTCTGGAGTCCTCTACATCTTTCAAGAGTAGAACAGAGTAGAAATACACTGCGAGGAGTATTTCTCAAAAATGGTGATGTGCTGTTTTCTACCAGCAAGATTTCAGCGGCAGCTCAGGCCCAGAGGAAAGCTCTGTCTAAGGCCCATCTGGTCCATAAATAACAGTGACATTTGTGCTGAATTTTCAGCCACTCCGCAGCTGTGAGGACAGGCTATTCCAACAGCGTGCAACAGCCTCTTCCGCATGGACCACATGATTTTAAAAGCATTCAAACCTAAGATCACACCATTTTTTCTCTATATAAAGGCTGACGCTGATATCTAGACAGAGCAGGGAATAAATAACTGAAAGAAAAATTAAACAGACGATCACAGAAATATCCAAGGAAAGAAAAGCTGCGGAGAGCTGGAGTAATCCACGCAAGAGGAAACCAGGTGGTTAATGGTCAAGTCTTTCACGTGCATCCCTGATCTAAATGGCTCCTTAGAGTCTAGAGGCTGTTAAAAACCCAGATCAAGGGAGGCTATAAAACACAGTGCAAGTACTGCCACAAATGGGTGCAGGGAGAAAAAGAGGATGAGAATTATTTATATTTGTGCGAATTTGCCCAGTAATGGTTACAGTAACCACCAGACTTTGTTTTTGAAGTCACGGTGTGTAACTGGTTTGCACACTGGTACCAGTATAGTGCTGGTATCAACGCAGCTTCTATTCTTCTCACTTCACAAGAGAGAAGCCACTTTCTACACCCTTCTTAAAAGCACCAAGATGAAATATTGTACCAAGCCCCAGATGCAAGTAAAAATTCAGGGAGGAATCTCAACTTCTCCGTAGTGTTAGAACCAGAATCAACAGTGAAACTACGATGAAGCACTGGTGAACCTCAACTCTCCATGGGGAGCGAGCAACGGCCACTGCTCGAGCAGAGACGGTGTAAGGCAGAACGTCTGCGCTTGATCTTAAATACATACGATGACTAGCAGGAAAAAAAAAAAACCAAAAAGACTTCTTATTCTGCTAACAACGCTCAGGTCTCTGCCTGCATTCAAGAACCTTAGAGATTGCCCGTCACCCAGCACCTGCCATCCCAGGAGCAGACATTTCACACTGTCTCACTCCATGCGAATCAGGGCTTGGCTATGCTACCAGGACCAAGGGAGGGATTGGTGCTTAAATACAGCTGTAAAGCTGGGATGAACTCATGGGAAAATCCTGCAGGCCGTATCTCATCCTGGCGTGGCTCACCTTGTTTCGAACACTGGTGCAAATCACTACTGGGACAGATTTACACGAGGAATGAGCTGCTGAAATTGCATCAGTGAAAAAAAACTTGAGATGGACAAGGCTAAGACAAGAGTTCCAGTAAGGCGACCTCTCCTGCGATGTGATTAGTGTCTCAGTACTGGAAAGGGAAACCAGAGTTTGGGAATACAGTCACAGAACAGTTCCTTTGGGTGTTTCCCAAAGAAAACTCCAAGGGCGGTGAATGGAAAGGCAGGTGAGATCACCAGTCTTTAGGGTCAGAGAGCCCCAGCATGTCAGTAGAAAAAGCAGCCATTTCAGTCGAGGTACTTGCTGGGCCACCAGCAAGCGATCATCCTCACTGCAATCCCTGCTCTGAAGAGACAACGCTGGATTTTCTGGTCTTTGGAGGTGGTGGGGGAGGTTTGGCTTCACGTCTGCTGGGTAGTGGGGGAGCAACCTGAGGAAAAAAAAAAAAACAAAAACAACAATAACCACACAGAAAAAAAAACCCATTACCAGCAAGCTGAGAAATTTGGCTTTACCAAACAAGAAATCCAGAAGGTCCACGGTGCTACTTTCAGTGCCAGACCTTTGATTTCAGCCTCTCGGTGCCATGTACAATTGATGAGAGGGGCAAACAAGGACAGATAACCAGGAGACAACATAGGCAGAAAGATTTTAGTGACTAGAATATCCCTTAGCTGCAGGTACACTATAGCTGCTTCTGACTTGCAGCCTGTCAGAGTCAGAGCCATTTGCCCGCTCTGTCCTACCTTTTGAACTAATTTCCCTCAGGTTTCAAAATTAAATGGTTTTTATCTTGCTGGCTCGATGAGTTGCACCAAAATGCTTCCAAATCAGAATAGTGAAATGGCAGCAAGCAAAAAAAGTTCTCCTGCGGCCAGCCACAGCCTCGCAGCCCAGCAGAGGCTTGTGGGGTGCTCCTGGTTCTCACAGGAAACTGCACTAGTGGGTTCTTTCAAGTTGGCTCTTTGCATCCTGTAAACAAACAGGCTGTGAAAGGCCAGGTGAACAAGCAGCTTGTGTGGCTCCCGAGCCCAAACTGCCCAGATTTCAGGACTCTTAACTGAAGGACAGTTTACAACAAGAGCAGAGTAACAAAACTCTTCAGAAAACACTTTTACAATCTCTCTTTATAGACTTTCCAATCCTTTCCATCTGGCTGCGAGCCAAGGTCAATGCTGCAAGTCAGAACATGTTAGCAATTAGTTTTGTTACAAGGCTCAAGGGAAGGAGGCTCTTTTATTAATCCTCTTCACACGGTGACTCCCACAGCATCCCTGGAGCTGGCGTATTTCCACCGCTCGCATCACCTACAGCAGGCACAGCCAATTCTGACCAAGTCAAGGGCACAGCAGAAAACCTCCTACTTATCCCATGCTTCAAGGGCGATACCAGTGTCATCTCGGACAGAATTAAGCCATCCGCTGTTTTGTTGTCTACCCGTGTTGTCCGAGGTAACTTGCTTAAATTTTTTTTTGTGTTTAATTCCGGTTCATCTCACCAAGGTAATCCAGAAAACTCCTTGCAAATCAGACTGGGGAAAATATCTGCCCCTCTCTCCGTTACAAAAGGATGCTGTCTGGGAAATGACTACAGTCTCTGATCAGAAGCACCGACATTTCAAGGGCAGATGAAGTGATTCTGACACTACGACCAGAGCATTTGCACGTTAAATATCTGTAAGCTGTCTGGAATCCCATCATTTGAAAGGAACATTAGTGACACAGCATAAAAGTGGCAATTTGGTGTTCCTAGAAGGAAACCGACTTCATGAAATTGTGGCTAAGATGGTGATAGAATACAGGCTGGTTTAAGTGACTAATGACGCATACCTTGAAAAAATAGATTCTTCTGAGCTGAGGACTCAGAAAGAGACATTTATCATTTGTGAAAATGTGATTTTTTCCCCATCTTTTTCAGGACCAGATTACTGCGCTATTTTACATCAATCACGTTTTTGAAACTTTTCAATCATTGTGCTTGTTTATCTTCAGTCTATCTCCCCACCCCCAAGCGCCGTTTGCCTAACCAAGGACAACACAACTCCCACTCGAAAAAGGAACTGCACTTGAAGAAAAAAAAACTTCTTATTCTTCTGTGGTTTCAGGGAGTGAAGCAGTAAAATGATCAGACAAGTTTCAAGGAGCACCACCCTAGAAGCGGCTTGGAAAATTCCACTGGTGTCTCTTTCTCAAAAGCCGTTTTCCGAGAGCCCGTCAGCTCTCATTTCCTTACCTCCGCAGAATTCCTGGGGTTGCTGTTCTCGTAGGGTTTGCTTTTGGGCGGAGGTGGAGGCGGGGTGCTCGGGAAGCTAGCAGCTGCCAGTCCATCCGCTTGCAACGAGGGAAAACCTAGAGGCAACAACAATAAGGAGACATTAAAGTAGGCGCAAAAGGAACGGGAAATGGGATTGACCATTTTTAAGAGGGATTCATTTAATATCTTGTGCTTTCGATCTGCAAACCCCCCTCTGCTTTAGCAGCTAGACCTGCAAGGATCTGTCAGAGCAGAGTCACAGTGGTAGCTCCCCGAAGGTCCAAATGCCCAGAAGAGTTCTGTCTTCACCAAATGAATCTAAGCTTATGTGAAAAACGCATGCCTGAGAGAACAGAAAATTGAATCCATTATCACATCTGCAATGTGCAGTGGGGCTTCCTTTCAGCCCGGGCCTCAACCTGAGAATTCACTTTGATTTTAACTCCAGTTGATGGAGTAGATAAGTACCCAAACTTCAGAAGAATTCCTGGGAAGCTGTCCTGCCACTAAAGGCAATTAAAACTGAAGAGTGAGGTTTCACATTCCTTTCACAGATCTTTCTTCATATAGTATTTCTGCATTGGTTTCTGGTTGTCTTCTCAGCCTGATATATATATTTGGTGTGTTTGTTTTAATCCTCTCACAATAATTTAGTTCATTATCTACACTGGATTCTGAACCCACGTAAGGGCAGGGACAGTCAGGTCCCACATACGAACTTCTCTTCCGTTAATTAAAGGGCAGTAGAGTGAGGAGAGCAACAGCAAGCAAGGAAGTTGTCAGTGGTGACCCTACACTTGTATTTTCACCTTAGCCATATTTACATTTCCCTTTAGAATTAACTACAGACCTTCCTGGATATGCAAGGAAGGTAACTGTGCAAATTATTCCTTTTGCTAATTCTTCAAGACACTCCACCTCTTTCAGGTGTAACATTCATTAGCTGAGTTTCCCAGGTGCAAAGCAACTTTTCCTCAAAATTTTTGCCACACGATGGGAATTACTCATTAATTAAAGCGTTCAGGGCTAGCTCCGAAAATTGAGGCATGGATCTGATCAGAAATACACTGCTGCATGGACACAGCTCTATCCAGTGAATTCAGGGGAGATATTCCTCAGCACATGCTGTGAGCACCTGACGTGATGCATTCACAAGCAGCGCTTGCACGTGGAGTTCACTTCGAGGTCTGACACCTTCCATGAGTCAACACAGGAGAAAACAAGAAGAAATTGAAAAAAAACTGTTCTCTGGAATTCACCTGCTATACGGATTTTAACAAGTGACACGTGATTCACAAGTCTGATCGTGGTGCCTTTGATAACGCTGCCAAATTCTGTTCTCTGACAAAAACGCCTACAAACATGAACAGCCCAGAGTCACTTGCTGTGACCCACTTCAGAACCGTTCCTCCCTCCCCAGGGAGGTGCCTCAGCAATCCCACAGGAACTCCTACTACTGCAGGTGCTGCCCTGAAGGACGTGGCAGCTGCTCTAGAGCAGAACTTACTTTGGGTTCTTGGGGTTTTGGGAGTGATCGGTGGTGGGCTGCAAGTAGTCGACTGCTGGAGTGCAGAACCCTGAAGCAAAGTCAGTCTGTTGTCTCCTAATTGAAGACTCTTTGGCCTTTGTGCTTTTCCTGACGTGCCCTGGTTGAAACAAAGAGTGAATAAAACGTTTAGAAGTCAGCGAGGCTGCCGCACACGGATCAGGGAATCCAACCGGTCACAAGGGCATCAACGGGCTCCAGGAAAGCCGTGAGCAGGAGAAAGGTGCGTTGAGGTGAAATGTAGGAGTGAAACGGCTGCGCTGGCTAAGCCGTGGCCAAAGGGACATGCTCCCGGGACACGTCCCGTTTCTGTGGGACCTTACGAACCGGGTAGTGACAGTACACTGCTCTTAACGACCTCGGTGTATTAACGAAGACGGGAAGACGTCAGGCTGAATATTGCTACGTGCTGTTCTCTGAACCGATTTTTTTAGCGGGGGGAAAGTCTTTCCAAGAAGAAGAAAAAGATGAAATTGTGGGTGCAAGCCAGGACTGTTAGTATCATCCAGCTCCTCGGGACTCTGACATGAGTCCAGTGCTTGACAGAGCAAAGCCCTCACATCTGGGACTCGGGGGATGTTGTTCCCATTCCTCCCAGTGTCATGCATGTCCTCTGTGCTCTTCAACTGAATCATGAGGCCACCTGGTATGCTCCCAAGAGTCCAGTGCATGAACGTTATGGTCCTTTTAAATATTAGTTTACTGCTTTACAGAGAGGGATGCCGCTAACACACGTAATTAAACTCACTGGGCTCTTTTAGAGATCAATTCTCCATCATTGAGCAGTTCAGTATTTCCCTCTGAGCAGACAGGACCACACACTGGTGTACAGCAAATATAAAACTTAAAGACCAAAGCTGCTGGACATCGAGCAAGCCTTGGGTTCCCTCTGGCTTTCTAGCTCCCAAGCAGCTTAGTCAAGAGCTGCATAAAATCAGCCTGTCCAACTCCTGCGCTGCTCTGTGAAGCTACGGAACAGACCAGCTATAAAAACAGCTTTCTCTGTACTTTGCAATGTTCTTAAGCATGAATATAACCCTCGACTGCTCATTTGCTTCAGTAAGCCGATCACACGTGTAATTTTCCCTCAGAGATACAGGGGGGAGAAGGGAGGGTGGGTGTTCTGCTGGGCATCTCAGCTCCCTGCAACGCAAAGCCTTGGACAATCAGACATGCCTTTCTCTCCTAGCAAACGGGTTGATACAAACGGGCTTTCTCCCAGATTGTTTCCCTCTAGTTTTACTTAATAAAGTGATCAGCAGCTGACATCACAGTTTGTGGGTTAAATCTGTTTAATTTAACAGCAGCTCTTCCAGAGGCAGAGGGCCAGGCCTCCTGAACCACTATTATTTACAACCCCAGATGTTCCTCAAGTGGAAAGCCTGTCAATACCAAATGACTTGATGCTAGAATCACAGTTCCCCTTTTTATAAATATTCTGCAGACTCCCAAGTGCTGGCAGCATCACTCAGATTTGATGAGAATTCCTGAATATATAGCAGCATAACCTGTTCCTGCCAGATTCAGCTGAGATCTTGGGAGAAGAAGGGGAAACAGAAGAACTCATGTTTTCTCACTATTTACATGGCCTGTGTTAAGTCAGATCAGTATCACTGAGCCACCAGCTTAAATACTCAGATGCCCAATTCTCACATACTGACAGCATAACGTAGTCTTTGCATAAATCAGGATAATGCTCCAAGGTCATACAACTCTACTTTTGGGCTGAAATTTCACCGTTTGTATTAGGTGATCATTCTGAATCCCACTGTCAACCTTAATGCCTGATGGTCTCCAATATATTCCTCACTACAACACTCCTCTGGGACATATTTTCTTTTATTCATCTTATGCAAATGGTTTGCTCAAGGAGTAAACACTCCTTCCCTCGCTCAGGAGGTCTTCAGCAGAGAACAGACTGGAGGAACCAGCTTTCCAAAGTCCCAAGCTGGTGACCTAACTACCAGACCATCTTTTTTCAACTCCCTGATCTATCAAGCTGATCTTCACCTTGCAGTACGTTTGATTTGTGCAGCGATGCTGACGGATAGCAGCTAAACATCTGGCTTGCCAGCTGCATTTTTGAGTGGGCTCGCAGGATCTGTTTGCTCCAACAAAAACGGAACAACTCAAGGTGGTGCTGAGTGCATCAGGCAGTCCTTCACTCCTACGAGAAATGAGGGCACACAGCGCCTAGATGAAACATCACTGCCTCATGTTTCCAGTTTGTACCTTAAGCCAAACTGCTTTTTGGTCCATGACACAAGTTTTCCAAATTAAAAAAAAGGAAGAATTAGGCAGATGACCAAGGCTTTTGGTATTCGAACCCCTCCTGTGATTTAATGAAGTTCCCAATGACAAGCACGGCTGAAAGCAAATGAAACACTAAAATTATGTGGATAATATTATTATTTACCATTTTGGAAGTCAGTTCTGTTTCTGGATCCTTCTCTACAATAACCTGAGACTTGCTAATACTCCATTCTTTCCGCTTGAGTTTACTAATCCGGTTATCGCCATCATCTTTCATGGGCAGTTCCTCAGCTCGGGAAGCTGTTGATATTCTTCTCTCCAAGAGAGGCTCCAGAATAGATCTGTGGCCCACATCAAGATAGTAAAAAAACCCATAAAACTTTAGTCCATCAGACATTTAAAGCAGTGCCTGTTAAAAAGCTGCGATCTCTTGGTTTGCATAAGTGATCGCTGTGAAAAACCTGAGTTATGACCATGGGATTTTCAGTGAGATCTGCGCTCCCAAGTTACCCCAGCAATTTTGAGTGTTATGTCTTATGTATGGGAGTTATCAACTTGCAGAGGGAGCATTTTATGCAGAACCCCACCACCGAGTCTGCCGTGTGCCCTCGAGCACGTCACTATACTCCCCAGTCATCACAGACGCAAACTAGATGTACCAAGAAGAAACATCAAGGAACGTTTCCACGTGTGGAGGCCCTTTTAATGCCCTGTACACAGCTGTGAACAGGCAGGTGGAACAAGTACCACAGATCTACGCACCTCTTTGCAGACCATGTCAAACTAAGTTATCTCTAGTATCTTACACCTCCGTTTTCCAGCATTCCTGGGAAACAAATCGTGCGCCTCCGACAGACACTGCCTCCATCCCTCTTCAGTATCATGTAGGTAATTGGGACTCCAGAGACAGATAGTTCTGGTAATTGAGCCCACAACTAGCTGTGCTTCAAACTCCCCATCTGTAAAGCGCAACAACACCACTGACCTCCCTTTAAATTTTCTCATGTGTAGGTGTTACTATTACGTACAGAAGAAAACTTCATTTTAAAGTAACTAATTCCAGCAAAGGCACATCCCCACTCTGATAAATCACGTGTAAAGGCTGATTACTAACCCATCTGAACCTGGCCTGGAGGAAGTGCTATCAGATGACGCGGAAGACGTAGAGACCACAGAAGATGCCACAGATGTGACAGAGAGCCGTCGCAGCGTGGAAGACATGATGTAGGGCAACACGACAGAGCCAGACCTGCTCTGCTTCCTTTCGGTGAGAGAGGGAGGCTGCAGATAAACACACACACACACACACAAAAAATTACGAAACACAAACTCACAAGTGGGGAAAGGGAGAGGTGTGTTTAAGGAAAACCGCTAAACAACCAGGTACGCGTACCAAAGTTATCACACCGTACTGCTTCTCCACCTTCTTCCTCAGCTCTTTGAAACAGGCTGTCAGTCTGTCATGCAGAGGCTTCAGCTGCTCCGTCAGCTTCTCACCATGGATCCTAATCCCTTCTGCCAGCAACGGCATCTGAAAGGAGGAACAAAATTAAGCTGCAGAAGAACCATCAGCTCTCCTGTTCCAGGAAGGACTTTTCTATGCATGTTCCACCTCCCAGATACACTCAAAGGACTTAAATCAATGTTTTGAGTTTGCAGAGGCAAAAAAAAGCCAGCCCAGAGTAAGGAAGCGCAGCTACTGACTCATAACGTGACACTGCAACAACCTGAGTGTTTGAGCTCCATCTGTTCAGGGACCAGGAAGATTTTCCCCATCTATACCTACAGTTCCTCTTCCTCACTCTGATTCCACATTCTGCTTTGGAAAACGTAGCACGTGACGTGTTGGAGTCTGACTTTTTAGCCACCAAAGCTGTATGCTTGGGAGGTAGCTTTAATTGGGCTCTGCTGGGAGGCGAAGGGGGAAATTTCTGCAACAGGGAAAGAAAGACGAATTAAATGAGGAGCCGAAGCGCGGCGAGAGGAGTCCTTTCGGTTGGTGACCGCGGGGCCGCCGCGGGGCAGCGGGAGGATGAGAAATAATTAATTTCAGCAGCAGCGCCATCGATTTCGGATCGTTATTTGGGCGGTTTGGGCAGGGACGGGGATGTAGCACTGGGGGTGTGACATGGGGCCCATGGTCCTGCTTTGTTGGGGAGGGCGGGAACGTGGGTGCCACCACTCACCGACCGCCTCGGGGAAGGTGTCGATGACGCCGAGCGACGCCGATTTGGAGAGGGCACAGCCACCGGTGTTCTGCCTGGCCCGGTACATCGGCAGCATCTGCGCGTCCTCCTGCCAGCGGCGATGGCGTTGGCGCTGGGGCCACCAGCTCTTGCCCTGGTCACCTTCTACCTGCCCTTTGGTCGGGCCCGGCGGGTGGCACAGGGCAGCCGCCAGACCCCAGCATGGTCCCCAGGAGGGTCCCCAAGCTTGTGGCCCATCTCTTTTCCCCTCCCCACCATTGATCCCCAAAACAAGGCTGCTCCCAGAGGATAACACACCCTAGGCAGGAGCGTCCTCATCCCAGGGTGATGGCAGACACCCAGGATGGGGCTTTCCCGGGGATCCATCGTGATCCCCTCTCCCAGGGATCCCCTCACCCAAGCTCAGCCCCTGAATCCATCCCCAGGAGGAGGTGGGTGCTGGGGGAGGCAGGAGGAAGAGGAGGAAGAGGCTCCTACCTGCGCCCACCGCACATCGGCCTCATCCTCCTCTTCTTGGGAGAGCAGAGACTCCAGGTCGTCGTTGCTGTGGAGAAGGGGGGCTCGCCGGGGGTCCCGCCGGTGCCGCCCCAGCCGGTCCAGCTGCTCCGCGCTGGAGTCAACGTCGTCGGGGCTCAGCCCTCTGAGACTCACGCTGCGGTGGGGAGAGGGGACCCCTGAGCTGGGGAGGCAACCGGGACCACCGAACCAGGACCCGCATCCCCGGGGGGTGGGCCTTGCTCTAGCACCCGGCTTTTGGGGCATCCCCACCAGGATGCTCATCACTGGGGTGCACTTGGGGACCCGGCCTCCTGGATCGGGGGGCTCGGGGGCAGTGGTGCCAGGGCATGGCTGAGGGGATGGCTGCAGGGCTGGGATGGGGACATGGAGAAGGTCAGGGCTGGGATGGGGACATGGAGCAGGTCAGGTCCAAGATGGGGACACGGAGAAGGTCAGGGCTGGGATGGGGACATGGAGCAGGTCAGGGCCAAGATGGGGACACGGAGAAGGTCAGGGCCAAGATGGGGACATGGAGCAGGTCAGGGCCAAGATGGGGACACGGAGAAGGTCAGGGCTGGGATGGGGACATGGAGCAGGTCAGGGCCAAGATGGGGACATGGAGCAGGACAGGGCCAAGATGGAAACATGGAGCAGGTCAGGTCCAAGATGGGGACACGGAGAAGGTCAGGTCCAAGATGAGGACACAGAGAAGGTCAGGTCCAAGATGGGGACACGGAGAAGGTCAGGTCCAAGATGGGGACACAGAGAAGGTCAGGTCCAAGATGGGGACACGGAGAAGGTCAGGTCCAAGATGGGGACATGGAGCAGGTCAGAGCCAAGATAGGGACACGGAGAAGGTCAGGGCTGGGATGGGGACGTGGAGCAGGACAGGGCCAAGATGGAAACATGGAGCAGGTCAGAGCCAATATGGGGACACGGAGCAGGTCAGGTCCAAGATGGGGACACGGAGAAGGTCACCACTACCTGAGCTGGTCGTAGCCGGGGACCCCCCGTAGCTCCTTGCCCGGCTCCCAGCTATGCCGGCGGAAAGGGTCCCGGGAGCGGATGGAGGTGCGGAGGGCACAGGATCGCCGCAACGGCACCACTCGAAAGCCAGCTTCATCCTCTTCTTCCTCCTCCTCCTCCTCCTCCTCGCAGCCAGCCGGGGTGCTGGGCACCATGACGGGCTCCAGGACTGAGCCACAGCGACGCTTCCCGCCCGGGACCCCGCGGAGGGCACCTTCACACGGACCCAGGAAGATGTCGGGACCCTCCATGCCGAGCTCAGGGCCGGATGCTGCGGAGGGAGGAGCAGAGGCATCGAGGGGTGAGTCGAGGGGGTCTCAACTGAGCTCTTCAGATCCCCCACCAGCTCCCCCAGATTGTTTTTACAGCCGCTCTTGGAGCTTCCAACAGCCCGTAAAGCTCATGACGGCTGGAAAGCCCCTTCTTGGGTGCGTTTCCCCTGCTCCGGCACTGACCTCGCTGAGCCCCACGGCTTGAGCGGGGCCCCCAGACTCTGTGGGGAGGGTTCCTGAGCCCCCCTGGCCCCCAGCCCTGCACAAACATGGGCTGGGGGGGCCGTGGTTGGCAGGAACACACAGGAACACCCACTCGAGGCCCGGCACAGCCCCGCTCCTCACCGCCGGTTACTCATTAAGCTCCCAGGAATTTGGCTGGGATGAGAGCAGCTCTTCACCGGCTCGGCCAGGCTAGGGGGGGTGCTGAGCAGTGATGGGGTCCCACCACCCCAGGGTGACCCCACAAGGATGCAGCCCGTCCGCCTGGACACAACTCCCCCCAGATTTCACCTGCCCGGAGCAGCCGTCCCTGGGGAGAGGATGCTCAGGTCGCTTTGCATTTAGTCTGGTGGCATCTGGGTCCGGCATGTGCTGGTCCCAGTATGGATCTGGGGAGGTTGGAGCCTGGTTGTGCCCCCCCCTGAAAGGCCACACCAAGGCTGGGGAAGCCTCCAAGCATCCCAGCGCCTTCCGAGCATCTCAACGCCCTCTGAGCATCCCGACATCCCTGAGCATCCCGACACCCCCCCGAGCATCCCAATGCCCTCTGAGCATCCCGACACCCCCCGAGCATCCCGACACCCTGAGACATCTGGGCTGCCTACACCACGTGACCACAGAAAGCCCTTCCAAAAAGGCCCTGGGGGGTGTCGCGCCCCCC
>JAVSBS010017099.1:8149-70722 GCA_033124195.1 Coracias cyanogaster
ATCCCCTCTGAGGCTTCTCTTGTGCAGCTCAGCAGCCCCAGGGCTCTCAGCCTTTCCTCAGCACAGAGATGCTCCAGGCCCCTCAGCATCTTCTTAGCCTCCACTGGACTCTATCCAGTAGCTCCTCGTCTCTCTTGAACTGGGGAGCCCTGCACTGGACCCAGTACTCCAGATGTGGCCTCACAATGGCAGAGTAGAAGGGGAGGAGAACCTCCCTCGACCTGCTGGCCACACTCTTCTTCATGCATCCCAGACACCCGTGGCCTTCTTGGCCACAAGGCCTCATTGCTGGCTCATGGTGGACTCGTTGCCCACCAGGACTCCCAGGTCCCTCCCCCCAGAGCTCCTTTCACTTTACACAAGAACCGTACCTCCAGACAGCCCAGTGAATGGCAGGTGAACTAGAGCAAAGCAGCAGCGCACGGGTCCAGCCCATCAGCAGTTTCCGAGGCATTCCGAGTAGGTGGCATCCTAGAGGAAGAAGAAACAACAGTCTGTATTGGGTGGATCAGGGAAGAGAAAGCCCCTGGTTCCCGGTTCCCCAGGTCTCAGGTGGCAAGGGCTGTGGCAGAGGCTTTTGGAGGGCTCATGGCTCACCTCGGGGTTTATTTAATTAGTGGCAAAACATTCAAAAGAGGCTCTGAGCGCAGGTGAGCTCCTGGATCATGTTACAAAACAGCGGCAATAACATCTGCTTAGCACCCCGTATGCCTTAGATAAGACACGTTCCCCACCTGAGTCCTTTACGGTGTAGGTACCGTGTTTGGAACGCTAGAGCATCCTGGGCACGCAGACGGCCTTTCATCTGAAAGGATGGGATGGGATGGAGAGTCCCTCTGCGACGCAGCACTGGCAAAGCCACCCATGTCCTCGAGGAGCAGGGTCACTGCCGAGGCTGGGCACATCCCCGCAGATGGAAGGGAGAGGGAAGGAACCATGGGCTTGAACTTATACAGCCATCATGGAACAGCCACTGCCAACGGCCTCCAGCTGTGAGGGTTGGCAGGAAAAGTTGGTTGAGGTGACACCAGTGCCACCTGTCCCAGCGTGGGATGCACCAGCTGTAGGCTGGCATGCGCTCATCACATCACTTACCACCACTGTAAGTCTTGCCCAGGGCTAGACATCCCGGGAGCGCTGCTCCCCATCCAGACCTCCCGGGTCTTGTGGTGGCCTCACATCACAGCTCTCTGGCACGTCAGGAGATGACAGGCCTGAGGAATGTTTTCATTCCTATCACAGTGTGTGCTGCTCTGGGCCTTGAACTTTCAAAGTGGTGCTCGCCCCTGTTTGAACCCTTTGGATGCTCCGCCCGCTGCTTCTCCCAGGGTTGCCTCTCACCGACAAGAGCGTTTTTGGGCTGTGTGTGGTACCTGGTGGACAGGGCTGCTGTGGGGGGACCATGGCCATGGCTGGGCAGGACACAGCCCTGCCAGGGACACGGCCACCCCAGCAAGCTCCAGTTCACACCCCGATCACAGAGGTTGTTGGGTTTAGTGTTCCGCTGCATCCCTGGTTTATGATTTTTATGGGGCACCTTCGCAAAAAACACACCCACCTTCTCCTCCTTTTGTCTCCTTCCTCCTCCAACTTCAGAAGTCTTTGTGTCCTCGCTTGTAGGACTTGTGCCCACTTCCAGCTCTCACCCCGGGGAAACATCCCCAGCAGGCCATCCTTGTCCTCGTGCGAGCCAGGAGAAGGTAGCTGAGAAAATTCTAGGGAAATACAATGAAGGAAAGAGGCAAAGATTTATTCCTTTTCATTTCTGACACCAATGTCTTTTTCTCCCCCTCCCGCCTCTGCCCCAATGCAGAAGAAGCTCACACGGGAGTGCGTTTTCCGAGAGCAGTTTGAAGAGAACTGGTACAACACGTACGCCTCGACCCTCTACAAGCACCCCGACTCGGAGAGGCACTACTACGTGGCTCTGAACAAGGACGGCTCCCCCCGAGAGGGGTACAGGACTAAGAGACACCAGAAATTCACTCATTTTTTACCCAGGCCTGTGGACCCTGCCAAAATACCTGCCATGTACAGAGACCTCTTCCACTACAGGTGATGGCTCCTGCAGCGGCCCCGGCACTGTACATACTTGGGCTCCCAAGCTTTTTCCCCGAGCACTCTATTCATAGTCATTCCATCCTTCCTGTAAGCGTAGATGACGTAGGAAAGCACTTCCATGGAGTTCAGGCGCTGCTGTTCCTCCTGGTTTCCAGCGTGTATCAAACCTGGGTTATTTATGGGGGTGGGGGCAGGGGAAGGGAGGGAACCCTACATATAATCTTCCCTTTTCATTCACTTTCTTTACCCGGTTGCTACAAGAGAGGTGGAATATTCAACGTTACGGTTGCTTAAAGGAACAAGCAGGTGAGCAAACCTGACCACCGAGGCTGGAGGAGGGGGGAGGTGGAAAACCAACCGAAAAATGAAGAGAAGGAAAGAAAACAAAAGACAACAGAAGTGCTGGAGGTGCTGCTGCTAAGCTCGGGGTGGGTACCTGCTGAAACAAGCCTTGTGGGACGGTACCCTGCTTCAGCAGCCCAGGAGTTTGCCACATGGATGATGCTACATGGACTGGTCCTGATGCGTGGGGGTTTTTTTTCCTGCTGTTGGGGTGGGAATGGGGCGAGGAACATTATTCAGATGTAAGCATGGATACTGTGCATAAGGACAAAACTATTTATAAAATGTATATGATATTTATTTTATATATTTATTTATTTCAAAATAATTTTATTTTTAATGAGAGATGCTATGACCGGATTTTCATCAGGAAGAATAAGGTCCTACTGAAACAGGAGAAAAAAAAAAAAAAAAACCACGAAAGAGTTTTAAGAGCTTATCGGCAATAAAATTGTCTTTATATTGTAGATTTCTTGCTAGCCCTTTTTTTTTGGCACTCGAACAATTAACCCAGTATTCCCCCATCAATATGAGCATTAAGACCGCCTCTAAGAAGGCTTTGCATGGTAAAGATCAGTTACCTGAACCTCAAACTCTTGCACAAGGATGACATCAAATTACACCTGGAATAGACCCTGGAGGCGTGACCCTACTGGAATGACCAGCTGGGTGTCTAACGTGCCGTAATTCCAAAGAGTGGCAAATCCAGCCCTCACCTTCACTCTGATATGGGCAAAATAGGTCCTTGGGCCACACTGAGCACCAGGCATTGCTCAACTTCTGCAGCCGTTGGATGGAATTGCCCCAGAATGTTCATCACCAGGCAGGAACCTCGCAAGCACGGTGAGCATCCTCGGGCTCTCCCTCGCCTCTGCTGCCCCACGAGCTCCTGGTGTGACCCATCAGCGGCCGAGATGCTTCGGTCACTGTGGATTAACTGCCCTGTCGAAAATCAAGCGGAGAAACATTTGGAGCATCTGCTGAGGGTTTGGACGGACCCATCATCCCTGCAATAAAACACTTCACAGGAGACTTACCTGAAGCATCGTGGAAAAATCAGTGAAGAGAAAGTAGAAAGCAACAAAACCAATTTTTAAAAAGCCCTGATTTTTAAGCCGTCACCGTGGATGAAGATCATCCTGCGGGCAGTGCTCGGACCTTGGTGGCCGCATGGCATTTTCCTCTGCAGAAGCTCCTGGTTGCTCAGTCCCATCACCTTTCCTCCGCCCCTGGGGCAGCTCCTGCCTTCTGCTGGGCTCAGCACCCTTCTAGGGTCACGTTGGCCAGGCTGGGGACGCTCATGGTGGAGGCTTTGCCCATCCCAGCAGCCAGGACAGGCTCTCAGTGATGCTTGTGCCACGCGTCTGCCCTCACTGCCCGTGCAGGATGTCGCAGATCTGCCGGGGAAGCTTCCAGGAGAGATCACAGATTGTTTCTCGTGCCCTGTGAGCAGCAGAGAGGGGTTTTAGCACATGGTGGGAGCACAGAGGAGGGGTTGGCATGACCCAGGGGCAAGAATACGAACAAATTCAGCTGTAGGGGCTTGGAGCTGGGATTTCCCTGATCACAACTGCATTTTTCAGTGTTGTTTCTCAGTCTCCTCCTTACAAAGCAGCCGAGGTGAAATCTCAGCTCCTTCAGCTCCAGCCGGTGAATTCCCAGGATGATTTCACCGCCCTAGGGATGATCCCCACCAGCTTCCTCAGGAGCTGTGGTGCTAAGGGAGCGGCAGCCCTGGTGCCCAGCTCTGCTCCGGGCCACCTCCTGCCCTCTCCGCCACCTCCCGCGTCCCCGCCACATCCCTTCGCTGTCCCAGCCGCCCCCGGTCCAGCAGCACCAGGGGACGGGCTGTGGACCCCAACGAGGAGATTACAGGAGCTTTACCTTGAATGATCCAGACATGAAGGAATTTAATCCTGCGTTTGAAATAAAAATTGTTTATTTACCTTCTTCCTCTGAGTCACTGCTGAAGCATCTCATCCTCAGCTGCCGAGTCGGGAGCACGATTGCTCGTGGAAAGGGTCCTCACGTGTCCTTTTGACCTTCCTCTGTGCGAAGGGAAATCCCTCAGACCTTGAGCGTGGCTCTGCCCCCGGGATGATCCTGCCTCCCTCTAGCCAGGACCTTCTGCTGTGCTTGAAGATAAACCCAGGAGTTAAGATCTTACTCCTCGTCTTCAAAACAAAGGTCCAAACCTGATCTCAGCGATGCCAAGTGCATTCTGAGCAGCTCGAAAGGGAGCAGATTTGGCTCGTGGGGACCACGTAAGAGACTTGTTTGTCCGATACGTGAGTTGAAGAGTTGCCTCCAGCAGAGCATCCTGCTGCGATGGGACACGCAGGCGTGAAAAAACTGATACTTCCAGACAACAAAATCCACAAAGAACTTACTGGAAACCCCTTGGTTGGTGTCACTCCCCATGCGGAACGTTCTTTGAAGGGGGAATTCAGCGTTGCTAAAACCACCCAACTGGTTGCTCTCAGCTGGAGTTACTGGGTCTGGTTCAACAGACAGGAGTAATCTGAGCGAGCTGGGAGCTTCACAGCAGCAGAATTAACCATGGCAGACACTGGCTGCGCTTTTGAGCGGCACGGGGAGCAGTCAGCCGTGGGCAGGGGGTGTTTTCACACGGACACACTCTCCTCTCCATCCCGTCCCCACCGCAGAGCAGGTTGTCCCCTTGTTACCCTCCAGCTGCAGCTCTGCAGCCACCCGGAGACACCGACTGCTCCTTTGGCTGGGAGATGGACCCTGCAGCCAGGGCAGTGTTCGGGGCTCCGGTGGTGGCCAACAGGTCCCAGCTCCTGCCAGGGAAGTCTTAGAGAAGGCCCCAACCTGAGAGACTCTCCTAGATTAGCAGAAACATCAACGTACGTTTGGGATCTGAGCTCATACAGGTTCCACGTGCTTCAAAGTTAAAATGGGGAGCTGAAAAACTTATTTCAAAGGGAAGGCTGGTGCAGGGGGGGCTGTGGTCCCACAGAAACCCCGCCGTGCCCTTCACCCCCCCACTGCTGTTGTACACACAAAAAGCCACCAGTCTGAGACCACCAGAGTGAACAGGACAACAGGCATCGCTCTCAACCCTCCTCTGTCCACCCGAGAGGGGTGGGCTTGTTGTAAGGGAAACATTATCCTGGGAACAGCTGTGCAAAGCGGGAGGGAGGAGGTTGGTAGCAAAGAAATGGGTGATTTCTTGAGTTTTGCTATGGAGGGGCGTGGAGATGGAGGGACACCCTCTGTGTGAGGCTAACCTGGTGCCAAGCGCAGCAGAAACCCAGCAAAAGCGCCCGTCTCTCCAGCTCTGGCATGATCCAAGGCACAGGAACGAGGGGAGGGGGAGAGAGGGGACCCAGGGGAAAAGTGGCCTCAGGGATGTCCCCATAGAGACCCCACTACCTGCGGGGAGCTCTCCTGGGTGGGACATGGGGCTCAGGGCTCCTTTCTCTGGGGTTGGGGGAAGGAGCAGAGGTCCCAGAGACTTACCATGATAAGGAACCCAAAAGTGTAGAGGGAGTCCAGAAATGGAAAGCCAGAAGGTGCCCATCTGGTTAGGTTCTGCCCCACCTGGTAGCATGTCCAGAGAGATGTGTCACAGCTGCCGGGTCATTGCCAAGATGGTCCTGAAAGGGCACCCAGCATTTGAGTATCCCTGAAGGAGAAGGGCTGAAATTCTTGTTGATGGCGAGACAAAGACATCTGCACGCCTCGGGATAGCGCTGGTGGCAGAAGATGACCCTCGGTGTCTCATCCAAAGGGCGATGTCCTCTCCTGTAACCCAACGATCGGAGTCAACTCATACGTGGGAGGGGTACGGTCTGCAGGGCCACGTCCACCTTCAGCTCCATCCAGAAAGTGGTCTAAGGACAAAGGTGCTGCGAGGAAATAAAGTGAAGTTACTGAGCGCTCCTCCCCTCAAGCCAGGACACACAAACCACCAAGGGTGATGTTTGGGTTACCTGCTATCTCGGTATCATTTGTTAACCAGCAGACACGGGTAAATTACTCCTCTGTTCTTTGGAGAACAAAACAGCACCAAGGCCTTGCTGGAATACCACTCAGAGGGGAGACAGCATAGTGGGGACCTGTGCTGGAAGGAATTAATGGGCAAACATGCAACGTAGGTGCGACGTGGGGCTGCTTCTCCAGGTGCTGGAGGCACCCAGGGTGGCCGCTGAACATGGAGACATGGTCAGAAATGCAGGCACAGAGCTCAGCTCCTGGGACGGAGATGGGATGCAGCAGGTAGTGCCGCAGGAAAAGCGCTGTCTGTGCCTGAAGCTGCACAAACACAGCCCCTGATCCAGCTTTGAAGATAAAGACAAAACCCGTCTGCAGCCAGGAGAGGAGAACAACCAGCAAAACTCAACACCGGGGCCAGGGATCCGCACACCACCAGCAGCCACGACGGCAGCGTGAAGTGGGAGTGGGGAGAGGAGCTTGAACCGAGAGCACCAAGTCATGCAACCCGGAAAATCAGACTTTTTTTTTTTTTCCAAAGCAAGCAACTGCTTCAGAGATGTTAAATTCTCATCATGGAAAATACCACGGATACCAAATACCCTTCTTCAAAACCCTCCTTTGGTCACCAACTCGTCACCGGGCACAGCAGGTACAGGCTGTGACTAGATGAAAAAATGGCTTTCTGCATGTCTGCTGTGCAGCGGCTGCATGTGTGGTGACCCAGGGTGACACTCAGAAGGATGAAACCTCTCATCCCACATGCACACAGCAGGCCAGAAGCTTCTCCAGCCCCTTCACACCACACAGAACAACGAACTCCTCGTTCCACATGTGCACGACAGACCAGGAGCTTCTCCGGACCTGTTGCTACAGAGCACCCAGCCTGCGATGGCTGGAGGAAGGTTTGTGCACACCTTCAAGATCCAAGCCTGAGGCCACACCTTGCTCTCGACCTTTCAGAGCGGCACAGCTCTCCCAAAGCCCTGCTTGGATGAAGTCCTGCTGGTGCTTTAGGCTGGGACGCATCTCCAGGATAAGCCGCATGCTTCCGTGGCTGATGCTTTGCCTAGGTGACCTTTAAAGGTCCCTTCCAACCCAAAGCATCCTACACTGCAACACTAGAATTTTTCCAAGCGTCTCTAGCTGGGAATGTTTAGGACATCTGCCTTTCCGTCAACGTTGAAAACTCATCCAAAACTTTTTTGCTTGAACTGATGAGTTTTATTTGCCCTGCTCAGTGTGGTTCTGCTTTTAATGTCAAAGCAATCCACAGGGTAAGAATTAGCACCCAGCACCTCAAAACATCGCTGGTCAGCATTGGAAGGCCCCTTTTGTAGGGGGACTCATCCCCGGATGCTCCCCAGCCCGACACGAACAGCCAACATCCGCCCTCTGCCACATTCACCAGCCTCCTGCTGCCCTCTGTCAGCTTTTAATCACGTTAAAAAATACAGGGATATTTAAACCCACGCTGCCCCGTACATCACACTGTGACCACTTCCCTGGCAAGCCCAGCAGCACCTCCAGGAGCCACAAAAAAAGCGTCAAGTACAGGGAACAAAAGTAGGGGCAGATTTCGAACACAAGTGGCACGCGACATCGTTTTGTGGAGGACAAGCCTTCTTGCCCAACAGGTGGGATTTCATAACTAAGAACGGGAGAAGCACAATGATGAGGTTAAAACATCCAAGCAGGTTATTCCAATTTGACCACGCAGAACTCGACCTGACTTTTAACAATTTATCACCGCCGGGCGGTAACTCACTGCACTGTGCGCAGACCGGCTGCAGAAGCTGCTGTTATGATCTGGACCACAACTATTCTCCCTAAAAGACACGAAGGGGCACCTTGCCGAGGAGAAAACAAAGAGCTGGAACTCACAGCTCGGTTCCCACAAGCCGCATCCTCAGGCTGTGTCCCTGCGGAGAGAACGCTGAATGGTGAATGCAGCACAAGGCACGTTGATGTATTTTGGTCACTTTATTAAATGAGATATTAAATAGTTTAAGTTTCAACTACTAAACAGCACTTTGAATGGTGAAAACACAGATAGTATATCGTCATACTTGAATGCTTCTTCTCTTTAAAAACACATTTCCAGTCCTTATATATATTACAAAACAGCCTTAGAGGAAGAGGGGACACCTTTTCTATAGTACTTAAGATATTTAATACAGAACTGAAAAAGCCATCTAATAGAAACAAAGGCAAGTCTTCACAGCTGTATGATTTCAGCAGCCAAAGCTGGTTGATGGACTGAAACATTACTATACAACTGGGACAAAACATGTACAATATCACAATACTAAGCAAAAACGCTTTACATCCAAAGGAATAAACAGGTTACAAAATGTGGAGAATTTAGCAGGCAAAACTGTCTTACAAGCAACATTTTTTTTTTATTCGTCATCTTAAGCCATTTCATCTAGTTAAAACATCTAAAACAAATATAAAAATGAGCCTTTTATTATCTTATTGATGTATGTTCCGTCCTTAAATATTGGTTAAAGCTGGATGTTATACTCAAAGCACATTGTTATGCGGCTAAAATGTCAAGTGAGAAACATGTATGCAAAGTGGTCCAAGTTCTACTCCAATGCTTATGTCAGATCTCTTCTGGTGCATTAGTTCTTCTGTTATCCGTAGTTTTGTCCAGAATGAAAAAAAAAAAAAAAAAAAATGTGCCTTTAAATGTTGCCTAAAACTTCCACATTTAAGTCTTTGAGTTACTGCAAAACTCCACTGAACATTCCCAGGTTTGGTAGAAAGTATTTCTCTTACTCACGACATGTAGGAATATCGGCGGGAGTTGCCCAGAGTACATTTGCCTTCCAAAGTTTGTCTCACAAGTCTCACGTTTTGTTTCTCCTAGTGCGAACGCGTCTCTTTTTGCTCCCCTCTCCCCAAACTGAATTCAGTCGTAGAGCTGGCAAAGCACGAGAACATAGCGAGGTTCTTCTGTGATATCTTGTAATAAAAGAGTCCAAGACAGCGACTTGTTAGCTGGTTTTGCAACAGATCAAACAAACTCTGTTCAGATCCCAAACCAAGTTTTTTCATTCGCAAAAATGAAACGTCATGTAAGATTCGCCTATTTAGATGCAAAAAACCACTTGTCCGTTCAGGGCAAGAACTCAAAACGTCTGCAAGAAACTTCCCAGAAACCCAAACGATTTTAGTTGGCTCAGCAAGTCAGCAGAGTCCAGCGCTACCCAGAGCAAACGCCTCCATCGCTCGCTTCTCCCGAGTTCTCTGGAGGCCAGACGCCGTTGCCTCAAACGTTCCTGCCTCTTACTTGTCCCCCCAGATTATCAACTTGTTTTCTTCGGGGGAGAAGAATCAACCAAACTAGATTCAAAGAAAAAAAAGCCCTATTTGTACTTAATCAGATCTTCACAAGCACAAGAACTGTGGGTAAAAAGAGTGCTAATGATACACCATAAACGAGCCATTTATTTCTGGTCTACCTTAAGAAAAATCAAATCAAAACAAAACCCCCAAGCTCTTTTGGTACTAAATCATGTTTTCACACGAAGGAAAGGGGAGGAGTGCACAACGAAAACTCTAAGAGAGGAAAAGTTATTTCACTGTTCTGGCAGCTCTGGAAGTTGCTGCAGCACTTTGTATCGATTTTCAATCCGCGGTGGTTCTGCCATTTGCAAGCTGTTGGCGTAACAGGGTTTGACCCTGGCCACCATCACCATTTTAACCCCCCAAATACCAGGAATTTTATTTTCTTGGCCCGTCTCCCATTGCCGGCAATGGGAAAAGACAGTAGCACCAGCATTAAGGAGTTAACAGAAATGTGCTTTGTATTGGACTCCGCATAGAGCGAACGAGCGTGCGATGGGAAAACCACCTCCAACTCCAAGGTCACCATTTGTCATTCCATCACGTAAAACTGAAAATTTAAAAAAAAAAAAAAAAGATGGCAGAAGACCAGGGAAGAACGCTCACCTTCCCAAGTCGCTATTTAAGGCTGTGTACACAGTTTCTCTGTAACTGCACGACTCAAAAGTTGCAGAGCAGTAGTATTTAAGAATATTGCACTCAATTCTGTTTCAGAGAGTATTTTCAGTTCCTGTTTCATTCAGCATAGATGATAGAGAACGAGTCCAGACCTCAGTCAAAAGGAAACTAGACTACGTCTGTTCTAATATTCCCGCTAATAGAAAGAAATGGGTAAGCAGAAAAGTATTCCATAATTTGAGGAATCAACTCTCATCAAGAACTCAGCTGTTTTACAATCCACATGTGGGACGGACTGACACACGCAGACCTGCGGCCCCTCCCGAGCTCCTCAGATCTGAGGACAGCTTCGCAGCTACTAAAAGCAAGCATAGGAGTTTAGACAGGAAACCTGTGGAGATGCTACTGGTATGGGAGGACTTGTTTTCACTGAAAACAACTTGTTATCTCCTGTACTCAAGGTATGTAAGAAGATTCTAGGCAACATCACTGACAACAGGGAGAACGTTACGTCCTATTTAAACAAAGCTGAAAGTCTAACATGGAACGTGGCATTTAAGGGGACCAACCAAACTATTTATCATTTTTTTTATTAATTTTTTCTTTTCTTTTTTTTTTTTTCTTTTTACAGTTGAGTTCTGTTAAGCCATTGATTCCTAAAAAAATAAAAGTTCTTTCTCTGATTTTTAACAATCCTTTAGGCTTTTTAGTGCAAAATCACATTGATTTCCCTTGGGAAGGCCCTGGATTTTTGCCTCTCATTGGGGGTGGTGCTCGTTGTAATGGTGGTGGCTGCATACCACCGGACACTGACTGATACATTCCTCTCATATCTATCTGTTGGTAGTTGGAAGGATTCATGATTAAATTGGGAGGCTTTGGCATCATGAGGTGACTCATTGCTGCTTGCTGGTAGGACATCTGCTGCTGTTGCTGCTGGTTGTACTGCTGCTGGAGTCTCCTGTTCATGAGGATCCGCTGAACGCAGCTGATTAACTGCGGAGGGAAAGCAGAGCTGCTGTCAGTGCGCGGCCCCTCTCGGAGCCACAAGTATCAAGTTCAGAGTTCAAAATCAATTTGTTCGGGGTAGGGTGGCCGAGGGAAAAAAGCACCATTGTTGGCACCATCACTAATGTGATGGTATTCACAAGCTGATCACTGCAGAGACCGTTTAGTAACACCATTTGGGGCTAGGGTCTCTCATGACTTGCCTATTGTATTGCGGGCAGCATTTGGGTGCGTTGCCGCGGCAACACACGCTACGCTGTGAAATTATCTCCAGGTATACGTTACAACATCGTTTGTCAGGTACCACTGACCTTCCCTTTGAAAACCTGCACGCAGACTGTCACTAAACGGTTGTTTGCCCAAGAGAAAACTCTTCCCATTGACATCATCTGGGCAACTTTTGGATTCTGCAAAATAACTCTAAGCTAAAAAAATCATTACCAAGATCTTCTAAGATGCGTGTTTCCTACGTTGCTTTCTGAGCTCTAGGAATCACATCTCTCTTTAAGCCTCGTGACCTTCAAGCAAAATACCTGCCACAGAAAAATCTGGCAAGCGTATCTTTTACAGGAACTTCTCACGGCGTCTCCGTCGATGAGGCTGAGCCATGCAACCCACCACACTGCCAAAGCCACCAGCTCCTCACATCACACAACATCAGCAAATACTCGACCAGTTGAAACACACATTCTGTAAGTACGTATTTATGTACCTCAACTTCTATTTTATGGACACACACACACACAAAGTCCATACTCAACATGGCAGTTCAATCACGTAAATATTAGATATTTTACCATCTGTTGTTTAGTCAGGACGTCGTTGTAGATGGCTTCTCGGCGCTTGACATCAAGCTCCTGGCTCGCCTGTCTGCTTAGTGCCAGGGCCTGCACTTGGCTCTCTGTGAGTGTTACGTTTTCTTTCCACTGAAAAGGAAAAAAGAACAAAACTTTCTTGGCACTCTTCATTTTAACAAGAGCGTCACGGTAACAGAGACCTTGCGCTGTGTTCAGAGTTTCATCAAGAGTTAAAAGCACAGCCCAGTTTCCAGTAAATGCAAAATTATACTTCACCATAGCCGATGAGTTATAATTCTTCTAAATACTAATTAAGGCAACACACCTCTAGATTTTTGGGAGCAAGTGAGAAATGTGGCAGCCCAAGACAGATAAAGACAAGATGTGGGAAGTACATCTTACTTGGGTATAAGAATAATAACAATTATTACTATTTGTGGAAAATCAGCATGGCAAACAATTATGGATCTGAACTGCTAGTCCTCTAAGGCTTTATATCATCTAGGTACCACTAAAGGTTATTGCAAGCTGTAGGGATAAAGGTCAATACAAATGGGAAATTCTATTAATTATGCAATTAATTAGCTGAATGACCATACACAAGAGGCATTTCTTTGGTTGACAACGTTTAACACGTTCTCATCTCCTGCTCTGACCCTACAGCTAATCCAATTCACTCACTATGGTTGAAATGATGTCTTCCAGGGGCTGAATTCTCGCTGCAGTTACACTGTTGGTTGCTTCCACAACTTTCTCTCTTCCTTGATTAATAAGGTCCTGAGAAAACACCAGAAAATTAAATTATAAAGCACAGAAACAAAGAACACATTTCTTTGCCAACCTTTTGTAAGTTTTCTTCGTCTCTGCCTGGTGTACCTAGGCTTTACTTTTTTCTCTCAATTTGCTCAAGTGAATGAGTCTAAGCTTCCACACACAAGAATTCTGGCATCGAGTACTGAACAGCACACATAAATCTCGAACAGGAGACAGAAAGTGAGATGTGGTAATTAATCATAAAGTGGTTTGGGTTGGAAGGGACCTTAAAGATCATCTCGTTCCAACCTCCCCGCCATGGGCAGGGACACCTCCCACTAGACCAGGTTGCTCAAAGCTCCGTCCAACCTGGTCTTGAACACCTCCAGGGATGAAGAACCCACAACCTCCCTGGGCAACCTGGGCCAGTGTCTCACTACTCTCACAGTGAAGAATTTCCCTCTAATTTCCAATCTAAATCTTCCCTCTTCCAGTTTGAACCCATTAACCCTCAACCTATCACTACAAGTCTTGTAAAAAGTCCCTCCCCAGCTTTCCTGTAGGCCCTCTTCAGATACTGGAAGGCCGCAATGAGGTCTTCTCCAAGCTGAACAATCCCAAAAGTGTCTGCAAAGAACGCAGTTAATATCCCAGAATCCTGAGAGACTACACAGGTGTCAGTTTATATATAAAAGTCAGGCTTCGTTATAGCCACACACACAACCCTATTAAAACCAGGATAAAATTACAGAAATACCAAGATATTGAAGAAAGATGTTATCCATTATTTGTGACAGAAAGCCCCACGCACGTTTGCGGCCACACAGACACGTTACGCTACTTGGATCGCTGCTCACCTCCAGCTGCTGATTGCTCATTGCGGACAGAGCACCCAAGTTGAATGGAATATATGGTGTTTGGGAGTTGAAATTTGTGGGAAGCATATTGGTCCCGGTTGGCATGTTGAAACGCATAGTCAAGCCCTAAAAACACAAAATGAATATATCTGAATAACTCTGATAATTCCTGGTCTTCCATAATAATGTGTGAAATACCATCAGCCCTTGGAGAAGGTGACAGGCACCGTACTTTGCACATGAAGAACTTATCTCAGTGAGCCAAAGATCCTTTCCAAACCTCCGTTCAGAAGCCTGTTTTAATCACAGGAGAACCTCAATTCTAGTCCTGAGTAATATGGGAGTTTAGCTTAATTATTTGGTATACTAAGGAAAAAAAATGACCAAGGCTTATTAGTGTACCTTAAATTAAGATGCATTTTTAATATTGCAAATCCACTACTTCATGCCGAGCTTGTCCTGACTGTAATCAGATTCTGAAGAGGTGAAATGCAGGATTTATTGCGCAGGAATACCAAGCTCATCTCCCAGATGGACTTCTCATAGGGCAGTTTCAGTGCTCACTGTATTCTATCTTCCCATTTCTTCTCCCTCACAAAACCTCCCCCCAGTACTTCATTTCATCTGTCATTTGTTCACTCAAGATGGTCAGTGGCAGTTTATATATAAACTTTTTGTACTTTCAGTCTGATCAGAATACCAAACTTTGCCTTTTCTGGAACTTTCTGCTATGAGACTCCAGTTACACCAGGTTATCATATTCCTTCTCTAGTAAAAAAAAATATTCCAAAAATTGTAGCCAATTAACAATTTTCTTAATTCTAACACCTGCTTAAACATCAAATAAACAAGGCACAGGGAATAAGGAAAAAAAAAGGATGCTTTTAGGCCCTTTCTGGTATGTGCTTATATGCTTGTGAGATCATGGCAAAAAATTCTGCGATCACTTGTGTACCTTTAAAGAAGGTAGAAATTTCCCTCAAATGGTGAAAAAGAGGGATTACACAGGACACCAGTTGAGTTTCTTGTGGAACAGAAAATAAATGTTTGTGTAAAAGGAAAAAGTAACTTTTAAATGAAAGCAGGAAAGAAAAGAAACACAACTGATCAGCATCGAGAGAGCAAACAAGACACAGTATCCCCATTTTTTGTATGTCCAAATTTGCTTTACATATCTATTTCTTGGCCTATAAGAAAATTCATTTCCCCAAAAACAAATGAAAAGGTAACTTAAATCTAAAGGTTATCTCATCTATGGAAGCCTAATTAGACAGCTTTACCTTCTTTTCTGCTTCATACTCTGCCCATGCTGCCTTCCTTTCCTCTTCAGTGAGTTCCTCTTCCTCCTTATGGTCCAGGAGCGAATCATGTTCGTGATATCCCACGATATACTCTTTATTGATTTGAAGCAATTCTGCCAGAATTGTATCCTGTTCAAAGAAAAAGACGATAAAATGAGCAGTCTCTCAACAGCTCTACCGTATTTACTCCTCGTGCATGGCCAGCTTAGTGCTTTGACCCAATTTCACGAACAGCAGCTCAGAGCGCTTCGCAGCGAACCAAAATTAAAAAATAATTTCATAGTACAATTTTCCTCAGAGGGAGGGTAATGGATTAACAATCTGTTACCGAGGTGACAGTCCAATCACTTAACGAACCACAGGGATGCACTCAGATTCCACAACAATAAACAAAGTTTAAGAACCTAAAAAGAAAGGAATGTGTTCCATGATTTTTCCTTTGCTGAGGGTGGATACCTGAGAGGACCTATCAATAATCACAGAATGGTTTGGGTTGGAAGGGGCCTTAAAGATCATCTAGTTCCAACCCCCTGCCATGGCAGGGACACCTCCCACTAGACCAAGTTGCTCAAAGCCCCATCCAACCTGGTCTTGAACACATCCAAGGATGAAGCATCCACAACTTCCCTGGGCAACCCGTGCCAGTGTCTCACCACGCTCATGGAAAATTTCTTCCTAATTTCTTATCTAAATCTACCCTCTTCCAGTGTGAAGCCATTCTACCCCTCATCCTATCACTGCAAGCCCCTGGGAGAAGTCACTCCTTGGTTCTCTTGGAGGCCTCCTTCAGATATCAGAGGGCTGCAATAAGGTCTCCCTGGAGCCTTCTCTTCTCCAGGCTGAAGATCTGCACCTGTAACATATAAGGAGCACCTCTACTGGACTTAAAACACTGAATAGTACTTTGTCCCTCAGTATCCAACAGAAGAGGCTGCTTGCTTACAACTGTTAAG
Source organism: Coracias cyanogaster (assembly GCA_033124195.1). NCBI lineage: Eukaryota > Metazoa > Chordata > Aves > Coraciiformes > Coraciidae > Coracias > Coracias cyanogaster. Next base: position 24,154 of record JAVSBS010017099.1, read on the forward strand.
ATACATGTCAAGATAAACAGTCTCCCAACCATGGGGCTAAGGAAATGGGTTTGGTCAGCAGGTTGCAGTTCAGACCTCTATATTCCACTGTATCTAACGCTTTACTGCTTTCACAACGTCCTTTATAATAGCAAAACTATTGTGAAGGTTTTGTTCACGGGCATACTAACATTTTCTATACAGAATCTGTATTCATATATATTTTATGTGCATTCATATGAAACAAAGCTCTAATACAGCTCAGCATTCAGTCCAAGATTCGTAATACAAGAACATTATCTCATTGAGCTTTTGGACCACTCCCGAAATGAGTTACAGGGAATACACCGAATATACTTTTTGCAGAAGAATTACATGAATACCTACAGACCCGCTCCCCGTCACGCCCCGATTCTGCTCAGCGTTTGTACAAACAGCAATATAAACACTCCTACCCTGACATTTTATAATCTAGATAGAACAACGATTGGAAAGAACGGCTTGTAACCACAAACCAACAGATCTTTTGCAACAATGCTGGGAACTGCATCTGGAAGTCCTGGAGGACTAGTGGTTTTGTCACAACAGCTACAGAAAGTTGTTTGCTTCTGCATGTGTTTAAAATTTAATTATGTTAAGCAGTTATAGAAGCTAGTCTTCTGCTTCTGGTCTCCCTCAAGTGGAGTCAACGCTTTTACCACCAGCTCCTCAACAAAAATTTGAGGTAATACCTGCATGAGCAATGGGCACAAGGAACAAATAATGTTATTTTTGGGGTGGTGGGAGAGATGGCAGAAAGAGAAGAGGGATGTAGTAAGAGGGTATGATGAAAACATCTAGAAGTGGGTGAAGAAGTCAAGAAGATATTACAAAATAAGCGAACACAGTGAGAGCTCTCAGCAGATTGTAGCTGTACATCAGTGTGCGGAGGGTTCCTCGACATGCATATGCATTAATTTCCATGGTAACACTATTATTGAAAACAATACTGGAATATAATCCGCACTCACTTAGCCAACACGGTCTTCAAAATGTGGTTTAAATTACATCCAACTGTGTGTTTGCTTTTCTTTGTCTAAACTTTATTTTGCATTAACTTTAACGATGGAGCTTGAAAACCGGGCTATGCAAGGTACTGTCATTTAATTTAATTTTGCAATGAAAAAATAATAAATTCCCTTCTCACACACAAAATCATTAGAATAAAATATTATTTTAATTTGTTTGGCTTGTTGATAGAATGTTGATTATTAATTGGTTTATAAGCTTTAAGATGAAATCCTGGTGAGGAATGAAGAAAATGAAGTAATACTGAAAAAAGGTCTTGAATTTAAAAAAAAAAAGCTTGGCTTTTTAAAATCCTGATGGAAACTAAATGCTATGGAGAGATAAATGTACTAGAAAGGAAATATTCCATGAAGGAAAGCGAGTTACATTGTAAATCGTAAACAAGTTTTTCTCAAGCAATTGAATATTTCTACGAAAGTTAGAAATAAATTAAAAGAAGCAGCAAATTCTTCTGATTCTGAGATCGAGAGCTTCCAAAATTCACAAACTTGTCCCCTACTCTGGAACTACAGTAAAGCACATGCCCTGGCTCTGTCCTGAGGTAGTATAAAATAATGCTGTACCATATCCAACCCAATCTGAACCATTATTTTAAGCGGCTTTACCAATCCCCATTACACGACCTCAACTAAGCCGTTTTTATTTGACATGAAAACGTGGCGGCGACTCTACGCCGCTGAACACGCCGATCGGGACGGAGTAAGGAAGGAACAGAGGGTGTGACAGCGCCAGCTCCGAGGGACGCACTGTGCCCCTGCCTTTTGGCTCTGTCCTGCTCTCACCCCTCATTTACTGCTCTGAAATACACACAGCACTGGCCAAGGAAAGCCACAACCGCTGCCCTGACCACCGAGTCCAGCTATCAGTGCCTGTGGTGAAAAAACTTCTTCCCACTAGCTACGTATCAGCCAAGTCTAGCCTGGCGCACAATCCCTCGGGAGCTGAGTGGTAAAGAACCTGTGAGAACCTACTTCCAAAAACCCCAAAGCAGCAGCCCAGTCATAAATCAAATTAATTTTAAAAAGACTCTGCATCCACTGTGAAATTCAGAGCAAAGACAAATCTATCACCTGAACTACAACCGTAACACGTGACATGGAGTTATCTCCTTTGCCTTTGGAAGGGCTGCTCTACAGAGATCACGAAACCTGCGTATGGCCTTGGTCTGTGTCACTACGTCTGCACAACGCTCGTGGGCCTAGATACAGCCGTCGTTTCTATTAATTAAATACAGTGCTCTGGACTGAGCGATGACTCAGTCTTAAGACATCTGTTACACCTCTTTTGGACTGAATTTCTAACATAGTCCTTTTCAGCTCTGCAGAGATAGCGGATGAAGGACATGGACCTGTTGGAGAGGGTTCAGAGGAGGGCTACAATGGTGATCAGGGGGCTGGAACACCTCTCCTACAATGACAGGCTGAGAGAGTTGGGGTTGTTCAGCCTAGAGAAGAGAAGGCTGAGGGAAGACCTTCTTGCAGCCTTCCAGTATCTGAAGGGGGCCTACGAGAAGGCTGGGGAGGGACTCTTCACAAGACTTGTAGGGACGGGACAAGGCGTAATGGGTTCAAACTGGAAGACGGAAGATTTCGATTGGAAATTAGGAGGAAATTCTTCACTCAGAGTGGTGAGACACTGGCAGAGGTTGCCCAGGGGGGCTCCCTGGAGGTGTTCAAGGCCAGGTTGGATGGAGCTTTGAGCAACCTGGTCTAGTGGGAGGTGTCCCTGCCCATGGCAGGGTGATCTTTGAGGTCCCTTCCAACCCAAACCATTCCAGGAATGAAATCAAGCAGCAGAAATCAAGACTCATTTCGTTATTCCTAATAAAAACATTTTGTTAAAACCAAGTATTTACATTATTCAAGAAGCAGAAGTTGTTTCAGTGGCTAAGGGCAGAGAAATGGCACTACAAAGTTATGGTTGAAACCAAGAACTGCATGCACTGGCTCCCCAGCACTCCTCAGTAACCTGAAGGTCTCGTTCAGACCACAAAGGGCAGAAAACTGCTGCTTAAATTAAAACCTGACATGAAACTTTGATAGGCTTCCAAGGAAACTACATACTGCATATACCTTGTGTGACTTTTATATAAAAATAGCAACATTCAACGTCTTCACCTCCCTTAACAATGATTTCTAGGAAAACCGGTCTTTGGACTGAAACTTGGATTATTGCAAAAGCAAAATTCTGAAGGATGTTTTAAATTCACGTTTCTTCACTCAAGTAACAGCTTTACTTCTGACTTTTAAAACAATATGGATTGAATTCTCCTAACCCATTACAAGTAAAACAATGAAACCCAATTTTTTTTTCTTACATCAAAGGAGCTGAAGACACAATTCCCCAACAGACACAATTCCTGGCACTGTACCTCAAGAACCTTCCTACTGTGGGATGTCACTGCAGTCAAGAAGTTCTCTGACTCTGCAGATATCCCACCAAAAACCTGTTATCCTTCCAGATTTTCTACATTCACGCTTAGAGAGTTGCCGAAAAGATGGAAAACGTTTCACCTCATTCCTATGTGGAACGCTCTCTAAAAATCATGCTTGGAAGGGGTAAATGTGTATTTTCAAACACCTTTGTCTCCATGGTTGGAGGAATCTGTTCTTTCAGAGCCAAGCTGTATCTCACTTGACACTTTCAGTGTATTTACGTGTTTTTACGGTGCATTTCACACCCTGCTCCGGATTACAAAGGTAATCCCTTACCTTACTGTCTGCACAACTGTGAAATTACACAGTGGCAACACTGTTCAACGGACTCTGCTTTGAAGGTGTAAAAGAGGCTTGAAGACAATTATAGACAGAACCTGTAAAAAGCAGAACTAAAGCCTCTTTTTAGCCTAAATGCCTATTTTGCTTTGCTGGTAATTCTAAAGGAACAGCTCAGGCTTTGTAAGCAAGGGGTAGACAGCTCAGGGATTGAATGTTTTCGTAAGCATATCAATAGTCTTTAAAAATCAACTTTAAATAGCTGTGAGTGTTAGAAGTTTAGTTGCGAAGTTTTACAATTATAAAGCTGAATCATGCCTCTCTGCTGAAATGACACTGAAATAAGGAATAGTTAACTTTCCGAATGAACAACATTGCACAAGTTAAGAGAGTAACATCCGTCACAATATTTCCTACAGCTGGTGACTGCTTTGGATTGTTTAGGTACGATTTCAGAGAATTGGAGAGACAAAAAAAAAAGGGACATAACACAGAGAAGTTAAATTTGGGATATTTAAATCAGGCATGAGCCACAATTCAATTAAACATCACAGGAATCAGTGAAGGAGTCACCGCAGCTACTTGACTAGATGAGCTTTGTGTGCACAGCAAGAACCTAATTGTAGATAAAATAAAAATTTTAAAATCCCAATCAGCTGAGCTTCACAGGAAAGACAAATGCGGCCCAAAATAATAAAAAAATAAAGGCATCATGAAAATAGTAAACATAAGTATGAAATTAAACCCAGCTATTCTTTGTGACAGTTGTGACCTTGGTGCTAAGCACCGCTCATCCAGGCCAGGCAGCTCCACGCCTGAGGAGTGGAGAAGTCACCCTAAAGGTGACAATTCGCTTGGTGGCATTTCTCCTTGGCTGAGCTACCCAGGATTCATTCATGACAACTCGCCAGCCAGGCATATTTGGTGGCCGTGCAGGACAGATTTCCCGCCCGCAGCCCAGATCACAAGCAATACTTTATACGATGACAGCTACTGATTTTTATTCACGCTCCCAGAAACACTTTCCCCCTCCTCTCACATTTTGAAAATGTGTTCACCACGACTACACCACCGACACAGGAGAACACCAGCTACCACGTGGGCTTGTATTCAACTTAACTTACATATACCTTACACTGACTGTTCAAAAAGCATTAATACAGAATGTAATATTTAAAACTGAATGATAAATTAAGTTCGCAGTCTATAAACTTTCTCTTTTACATTATACTTCATTCATTCATTGATTTATTCTTGTAAAATTAAACACACAACTTCCAAAATGTAATTACTGCATTGGATTGATCAATGCTCTGAGTAAATATACTCTGTTGCTTCATACTTTATAGACTTATTTTTATTTTCTTAACGATAAGTAACAGCAGCAGCAAATGGTGATGCCTTAGCTGAGAGTCTGTGGAAGCACAAATGTATACGGTGTAAAATAACTAAGGATGTAAAAAAAAGATAAAATAAACACAAGTAATTACAACCTAAAAGGAGATGTTTTAGGAGATAAAATAAATTTACCAACATAGAAATGGACAACATAGTAAAAAGGCAGACGAAAATTTTCAGTTATCTACAGTTTAGTGCTTAGAGTGAGAAAGACTATAATAAAAAGAGCTTAGATACAGTCATTAACGTTTGTTTTCAAGGGTTTTAAAATGCATGTGGAACTGCGACTAACACTTAGGGGGCTAACACTTCCTAAATCCCCCCAGCAGCTGCACCGACACCGTAGGTGGTCTCATGGACTGTTGCAGAGAATGGCTTAACTATTAAGAATGCCAATGTGATGCCTGACCACAATTTATTATACTACAGTGGTCTACAGATAGTCTACAATGGAAAATATACCATTTTTCCTTGGAAATTAATAGATTTATCAACTGGGAAACCTCCCTCCCCATGCCCAGACACTGTATAATGACCGAAACAGAGTAGAAACTCAGAAATTTAACCAGTTAACTAACTACAGGCCATGCATTTACGTGTTATTGCTTACTAACTAGTCACCTGGTAAGAAGCAAAGCGAACTACACAACAGCTTAACGATGAATTAGTCTTGAGCAGACCACGTACACAAAGAATACATACTAGGCAAAGTATAAAATTGTAGCTGAAATACAAACTGATTTGGAAAAAAAAGACTAAAACGATGGAAGCAGTTATTCTTTCCACTGAAGTTTACTCCTGCCTGACTTGAGTAATTATATTTTTTTATCTTGAAATTCAACTAGTAGATTTTTCAGTTTAAGTGCCACGTAGGATAGTGAACCACTACTACACAGAGCAGCGTCCATGAACCACTACTACATGTGCCACATCCATTATAAATAGATTTAGGCTGGTCTGAGTGAAAACTAATCATTGTCATCTTAAAAGTTCACTTAGCACCAAGTTGGAAAAAGCTGTGACATCACTATTTTGTATTATCTCAGAGTACAGAATAGCAGCACTCTGACTATGTTGTGTAAATGTCTACAAGAATGCCACTGCCCTCTGCTAGTACTGGCAACACCAAAAATAGATTACAAAACCACGCCTTGTCCAATTTCCCTCACTTAAGCAGCAAAAAAGCACAACTTTCCCCTAACTCTACGGTATCTCCCTTAGTGGTCTCTACAAGAAAAGTTAAACTAACACCCCAAAAGGCTTGGCAAAGGAGAGCATAGGTTAATTTGACTCCTACGAAGCCTTACCTAGGTGGATAAAAACCAGACCTTGACGTACAGCATCACCTCACAGCTTTGCTATCCCAAGTCGAGGTGCTGCTGGCTATCACCAGCACCTGCTGAGATGTTCGTTTGAATCCTGGCTTCCACAGCAAGACTTGTGTGCTCTCAAATTGTGTGAAAAAGAATCTTTGTTTGTTCTAATTTAAAAGCGTTGTATTTTAACTGAAGAACCTTTTCTTCTACTGTCGATGAGATTGAAGGAAAACTCATAATCTATCTGATTACACCATCCGTTGTATTAATTACATTTTGTATTAACTGCTATTTGCCTCCATTCAAAGCGAAAAATACAGCTCTAAAGTGAAAACACCGCATTCTTCTCCTTCCAAGACCAAATACCCCACGTCCTTAAAGAGATATAATATAAATAATAACACAATATATAATAAATATATAATATAATCCCCAGCGATACGCATCATCTTACTTTTGGCAACATTGGCGTATCTCTCTTCTTCTTCTTCTCTGAATTTGGATCATCCAGCAAATCTGGCTCAAAAGTGTAGAGCTCTGTGAGTTCATTCATAGTAAAATGACGCTCAACTTGCTGTTGGTCGACAACCCGGAAAGACAACGACTGCTTGGTCACCTGACGATCATAGATCTTGTCTTCCATCGTTCCCTAAAGCAACGAAGACACTTGCAGATAAATACTGGGCCTTCTTGTCATACAGGCGAAAAACTGATAGATAGAAAAGAGCTGGAATAACAACAAAACAGTGCTCTGCTTTCCTCATTTCTTTGACCTGAAGACACTTTGTGTGCTGAGAAAATGAAAGAAAAAAACCCACCTCCTGCAAGCGAACACGGAACAACACGGATCGTGCTCACGACAGATGTCGTCTAGCTATTGGCTATAGAGTAAGAAATGTATTTTCTCAGTAGTGTTTTGAAGAGAGCCATTTTTGCTTCAATTTCCCAAAGGATTATGACCCAAAAAGGCAATTTCCGTAGCATGTACCTTATTTTGCTGCTTTGAGCAGCCTGAGAAAAGGAAAACAGATACGATATCACTGGGGTGGAGAGGAGCGGGGAGGGGAAGGAGTCAAGTCTAATTCATCACAGCTGGGAATGAAAAAAATTAGATCCTTGATGAAAAAAGGAAAATTACTTTAAAAAAAAAAAGATGACGACTATTAGAAGTATGAGAACAGCACAGCCTGTTCTGAACATCGTAATTTAAAAAGGATATCAACAGTTCAAAAGTGCACGTAGAAAACTACAAAAATAGACTGAGGCCTGAAGAAAAAAACCCCTGTCTGACAGTAACGTGTTAGAAAAAGTCATCTATTTACGTTGGCAAGTAAATAGTGACTTGATCAAGAGTTGAAGTACTGTTACTGGAAAAAGTCTCCGGTCTACTCTGTAACACCTGAGGAACTAGAAAAGGAAGCAGGACACTTCCTAACAAAATTAATGGCATTGTACTTAAAAATAGAAACACAGATCAGCGGCCATCAGAATTATCACACACCTTTAATGTCTGTAGGGTGTGACACAAGTTTTCAAATCATGACCAGGTGCCTCTTTATCAAAAATTCTTTAGCTCTCTGTGTTTTGGACCATCTGGGGCCCACCAAGCAGAGGTCTGTAGAGGACAGTCAACACGGAGCAGGTCTGTTGCTTAAAAACAGCCATCCTCTACGCTGACTATTCCATTAAGAATTTTTAGTGGTGTGCAAATTAAAAAAAGCTGAGAACGCTGAGTCTGGATGTGTGAATCACTGCTAGAATTCCAGAATCTGTGTTACACCAAGTGTTGGACAGGGTGGGCTTCACTGGGAATTATTTCAATTATTTGTTCTACCAATCTTTCCTTCAAGAGCTCTTGCAGTGGCTAAATAGAGGGATCAGATTATGGCTGGAAGGCGATGGCATCAGAGTGGACAACCACAGACTTCCAACACGAGTCCAAACAGTTTACAAATTTAATTGCAGGCCGGAATATCACAAAAATAGCAGACAGAGACCTACCTGAGCCAAAAACCTGTACACAAACACAGGTTTGTTCTGCCCAAAGCGGTAAACCCTGAAAATACTCTGGATGTCATATGATGGGTTCCAGGAGGCATCAAAGATGATTACTCTATTAGCAGCCACGAGATTAATTCCGAGGGAACCTGCTTTAGTGGATATAATAAACAAGCGGCCCCTGGAACAGAGAAAAGTTGCAAAATGTTAATATTTTGGAAAACAACTATTGTTCCCATGTTGCTGTGTTACTATGGAGTTGTTCATGCGCTGAAATAACTCAAAAACTTCATTAAAATCCTGTATTAAGCATAAAACAGATGCAGATTTTACAGGGACAACACTTAGAGCAAAACACGCGCTCCCACAAACACAGAGCGGGGCCTTGTGCAAACCAGCTGTCAACAAAAGCTGGTGGGCACGAAAACATTTTGGGGTTTGCATTTTCAAACTCTAACACAATTAGTTATATCAAATTAAACCCTAATTTTAAACAGGCATATCCCATGCTATTAAAACTGTTTCCTGGCTCGCAAACTGTCAGGATAACTCTAGAACGACTCTTTGATGTATCTGCTTCTTTTGAACACCATCTCACTCAGGTTCAACCCAAAATAAGCTCTTGACAGACACCTGACAGAATAAACTCTTAAAGAGTATTAACACTGAAGTAGTTGACTCTGTTTCTTTTTTTTTTTCCTGTATATTATAAACGACTGCAAAGAGAAGTAATCTCAGGAAACCGGAATCTTGCTGTTGCACATTTTTTGTGCAAGTTCTGCACCTGACAACACGGTGGTATTTATTTGCTTAACCTTAAGAGGTCATTAAGCTAACACAAGTAACAAAGAAATGGAGAAAAAAAAGAACGAGAAAGGGGAAAATTAACATATATACATGAGAAGAGATCTCACCTCACATTGGTTTCATCATTAAATTCTTCAGCCCATTTCTTTCTTGACTGAGCTGTAGTTGAGCCATCTAAGCGATAATAATCAATGTTTCTGAACCATTTTCCTTCGCCTATAAATGTAACCGTCAAATTATTAAAATGCTGGTTGTGTAAGGAAGCAGGCAAAAAATACCGGATATACACAACTCTCTAAATGGTAAAAGAACAAATATGGACTATAAAACACACTATTCTCTGACATTTTAAAACAATGGGACAAGAGTACAGGTTATTCAAGATAGAGAACGGTTTTGGAGCACAGAGGTGCTTGCCACAGACACACCTTGAAAATGAGGTAGTGAAGCTTGCATAACAAAACATAAAATACGGACGACAACAGAAAATAGAAGTAATTGCATTTGTGGTGACATCGATCATCCACAAGCCTGCAACAGCTCCTACAAAACCTAAACCAATTTTGTCTCAAATGATTCAAAAATAGAATAAAATAGATGTTCTCAATATGATTTTACCTTGCAAAGAGTACCCAGCATCTATCGCGATCCATTTCTTCTTAATTCTTTTTTTTTTTTTTTTACATAAAGATCAACTGATACTAAATAAAACTCCTCAAAGGAGCTTTACACTGACTAGGATTTAAAGATTCTGATTTCTAATCAAATTGTGTTCCAAGGTTAAACTTTAACTGAGGTAGTTGAAAAGACCTGACCTTTCTGGGGGTAGTTCCTCTTATTTTTCACTATTTCTAGCTGTATATATACCGTCGCAGAGACATACCTTAACCTGGAAATAAAGTTAATTTTTAAAAGTAACTGCATCTAATCTTTAGGCATGACAGGACTAACTGCACTTTTCTAATTCATCTGTGTACTTTTGTGCTACACAATTAGTGTAAGTCAGTCCCTCCTGTACAAAGAGCATTCACGAGTAAATACTCAGAAGGAGATGTCAAAAGCCAAGGTCTAATCATTTTGGAACAGAAATTCAGAAGAATCTTTCTGAATTAAATACCCGGTGAGTTCTGGCTACTTCTTGCAAGGTGAGATGTTCAGAAGCTGTGGAAGCAACAGCCAGAAAAAGTAAATCTGTGCGAGATCGATACTGGAGATCTTCATCTAACTACCATGTTGGTATCACAAAGCCACATTTATCTTATGCGACTGCTTGACGTGTTTCCACTTAGAAATAAGAGATTTTGAAAGGGATGGCAGATTTCAATTAACGCTTCAATCAACACATACTGGGAACTGAAACGTCACATGAAGATGAACTGCATCATCAGGAGCTCTGGGGGGCATCTCAGAGAGCAAACAGAAGACACATCCTCCACAGAGGACATTTCTGGGTAGTGAGAAATTCCTTGCCATTTGAGCATCACGAGGATAATAATTAATTCAATGCTTTGCTCCCTTGTGAAATCCATACGACAATCTACTGCGGTACATGTAAAGCCTAAATTCACATTTTGCACGCCCTACACCCTTTTTAAAGCAGTCTAATTTTCTTTCATTATCTGTCTCCCAGTAGGAAGGCCCAGAATTTGCCACGCATCAGCGTATAACATCGCTTTTGTACAGATGACAAACATTTAAATCTGCTTAGGCTAGATTAAGCATTCCCTTTGGACTGAACAGAGGTAAGAGAGTTATTAGCTTTGCAATTGTTCAAGGCGACACTCACCTTTATAAATAGGAGCTTTATCTTTGTCTACTTTCTCCCTGTTGGCCAGCTCCAGAAAATCTTCTATTAAATCCAGAGATATTAGGGACTGGCTGAACACTAGGCTGAAAACAGAAACAAGGAAACCTCAGAGGCGAATTTTCTGTTGTTTTAGTTATTGTATTCCTTTATTTTTCTTCCCTCTTCATTTTGATACTACCTTTGAAACAAACACCCTTTCCAGACACAGAGAAAGACTTTGGTGGAGTACACGCAGGTATGGGAAAACTCACTGACAAAAATCAACGTAGTGTGCACGTTTGCTTCAGAAAACTGAGCCACCATAGTATAAAGACTGAATGAAGAACATCAGTAGACTACCATATTTATAAGATCATTAAAAACATTTCTAGAACCAACTTACACTTTGTCTCCAAGCTCCTCTGCCATGCGAAGAATTTCAAAGAGAAGCACCATTTTCCCAGAATGTTCCAACACTTCAGCATCTGCATCGGTGACAAAATCTTTGTACCAATCTGGTGCTGGGCTGCCAGGATTGGAAGAGGATGTTGCTTTGCCTATGAAAAATAAAGTGTAAAAAAAAAAAAAAAATTAAAAGATAAAGGCATGGTCCCTGTTTAAACACCATGAAATGTCTGAACTACAGACTTTTCTCTCTTTTATTAGGCTTAGCTGGTGTGAAAGTTAAATAGGCAAAGAAAAATAGTGTTTGCACGATTAGCCATTAGCAGTTATCAACAGCACAAGTCATCAGCAGGAGCCACAAATCCCCTTTCTGTGCTGCAGGATATTTGGACAAATACTTCCATCATCTTCATCTTTAAGAGTATTTATCACCAGCTTTGTTTCCAATAAGTAGGTGTCTTTGAAAACTCATCCATAAATGTTACAGCCACGGGAAAGCACCTTCCCATGTAGAAAATTACTTTGAATCTCAAACAAACATCTTAAATTGTTGGAAAAAAACAAAAAGAGGGATCTTTTGGGTTATGTAGCTCATACATCAAGACAAGCTCTCTGGAAGAAAAGTTTCCAAGTGTGACAACAGTACAAGTGTTTATGATGAAACCTGTAAATCATCTCCTCTTAGGCTCAGATTTAGGATTTTTTTTTTTTCCCCCTAGGCTGATTTAGAAGACAGCATTACCATATAGGAAAAAAAAAAAATAACTCCCCTCTACCTTTTATATTAATTCACTTTAGAGTGAATTAATTTCACAGTAGAGGAAAAAACCCAAACAAATCCCACCATTACATTCTTTAAGGAAGTTTCTTGTCTGTTCATCTGCAGATGACTCCTATTACACTAAAAAAGCTGTACAATAGAAACATGAGAACAATTCGATTTTGAACATGTTACTACCTGACAAGTTAGTTTCGTTAATTTGACTTCACCTCTTAAAAATACCGACGCACTAGAACAAATGACAGAATTTAGTTTGTCATTGTAAAAATACACCCCAATAACTATGCACTAGCAGAACAAGCCTGTTGGGATCTGTGGCACTCGCTCAAGTGGCAGATGCAGAACAGGCGGATCTCGAACGATACGCCCGTTAGGTTTATTCTGAATTCAACCAAGAGCAAGCACATATTCAGCATTATCATCAGAACCAGAAAGGCACACAAGAACCACGAGTTGTCTTGGTTTACACGACTTGATCGCTTTTATGTTATTTCTATGATCTTCCATTTTAACTCCTTTGCATTCGAGTGATAAAAAAATCAATTAGATTTATAACACTAACTTTTTTTCCACATCGAAACTTTGATCTACCAAAGTGTTCTATCTCAAGAACAATTCAAAACGCTGACATGTGCAGACGACGCACCGCAAATCAATCGCGACACACCAGCAGATTTCAGGTGCAAGAGAGAACTGGTCCTGACAGAACTCACACTCGAGCCTTCCTTCACACAAGCTTTTCAAGAATCTATTTTTCAGTACCAGAACAAAGAATAAACCAAATAAAGGACCGAGATGTGCTGCGGGAGCATCCTAAACATGCCACGTATCTATCTCTGGTTTTATCCCCAAATTTTGCAGAAGGGCCTCCGCCAGCTGCAGCGAAAGTCTGCCCACAAACCTCCCCTGGTGCAGCATCTAATGTTTGGGCAGAAATTCGCTACCTACATCAAGCTGAAGAAGGCTGCACGAGAGAGGTAAACATTTAAATGATCCAGAGACGGAAACTCATCCTGCCTACAATGCAAATACTTCAATACATTTAATCTGTATGTGTTTGTATTTCACAGACACTCTTTGCAAGAATTTTGTTGTTGGGATGGGGATCTCAGGAAAAAAAAAAAAAACCTCACCTTAACTGTCTCCCAAACAATCATTTTTTTAGGGAAAGTGATAAGAGACACAATAAATGACAGAACCAGAAAACTAGCTCTACAATACAAGACAAAAACTGATTATTAAAGGAAAATCCAAAAGTGAAGTGTACAGATATGTGAGGTTGATTAGAAGTAGTGGCTTTATTAGTTTAATAGAAGTAAGAGTTAGAAGTGGCAAGAGCTTTAAGCACAGAAGCAGTTGACGGAATCCAGGAATTTGCCTTTTTGCAACAAAGCAGAATTCCCAACAGCCTTCTGCAACATGAAGCTGCCTTGTACTTTGTTTACTTGTATATTATACTCACCTTCGTCTGATTTTGTAACGGACGGAGGGTTGTTTACAAGTTCTTCTGCATTTCCTTCGCCACCTCCGCGAGATCTTGAATTCCAGACTTTAATGACTTCAACATCGTTATCACTGCCGCTTCCGCTTGAGCTACACTCTTTCTTCACTTTCTTCCCCTTGGATTTTTTTTTCCTAGAAAGGTAACATCGTGGAACCCATTAGTTTAAAAAAATGCAGCTGCTGGAGAACAATCTTAACAGGTTTAGAAAATAAAAAATAAACATTCGCTGTTATAGCAATCACTTCAGTTCTGTTAGAGAAACACCACCACACCAACAGGGGACCGACAAACAACAACAAATAAAAGCTCAATTACTTTGCATAATCATCAGAACTTAAGCTCATTGAAGTTTCATCGGAATCTGAAGCTATGAACTCATCCAGACTGTCTTCATCAAAATAGCCCTCAAAAGAGAAAAAACAGAAATTTTATTCAGCATGATCATCCAGAAGCGTTTTTTAAACCTTCAGCCATCTGCTTACTCTTCATTTAAACAATGGTAAGTTCTACAAAGGTTTGGCTTTGCAAAATGTTTTAAGAATGACAACATACCCAGAAATGAAAATATGACAAAAACAGCAGCAAAAACTACCCCACAGCAACAAAGATTTCCATTAATTTGACGAAACTTTACCTAGCATTTGGCAAAGCTTATTTGGAAAGTTCTCAAGAGCGAGTATTTTGATATATCTAATTTACCTTATTTTCTTTGCTAATATAGTCCAGCTGCAAACACCAAGGGTGAGTCCAGATTCTGCTCAACATCTGGAAATCCTGGAATAGTTTAGCTCCAGCTTTGCCTCTTCCACCTTCATTGCCACCACCTACACCTGACAATAAAGTTCAGGTTTTAGAATGAAACCTTCGCCACATTCTGTTCCCCCTTTGAACAACCCCTTAGCGCAGCACTGCAGGTTCTTTCCAGCTGCACATCGTATTGTAACGTCTCTTGTAAAAGAGGTCAAATTACTGAGTCACAGGCATTTTTTTCCTAGTTAAAGTTGTCAAAATTAGATTTTCCCTTTTTTCTTGATAATGAGAAACATGATTACATTTCTACATAAAAGGACTTTTCTCCCCAGTACAGGAATGAATCCAACTCCTCTTAAAAGGACAGTCGTGTCTCTTTGGGTTCTGTAGAAGCCGTCCGACATAGAAAACACAAAATAAAATTTGCATTTAGGTTTCAATGAATTTGGCTCACTATTTTGAGCTTTTATTTAAAGACTTGTAATGCTGCAGTATTCTGTTTATTACAATAAAGACCCTAAGGAAAGCCCAGCCTGTTTCTTCACTGCCCAAGCGGACATCAGTGCGAGGTAGCACAGCATCCAGAGAGTTAAATGTCTTTTTGTAGTCTCAATTTGTCATTAAGCAGCACGTTAAACTTTAGGTTCTTGAAACACAATTTAAGGCATGTATATCTGCAAGAAAATAGCATTTATTGCATCACAGTCATCAAGTGTCTACGGCGTAACAGGCACAAAGATTATCTGCTGCATTTGCTCAGTGCTCAAAACAACCCCAGTAACGTCTGCAGAGTGTAAGTATTTTAAAAAAGCAAGTTCTTGCTATGTTTTAATCATGCAACAGCTTCTGAATATCCTTCTGTTTGTGCTCCCCTATGACTTTGGGAAATGGAACTGTAAAGACAACAAATTCTTAGATTCTACTTGTCTAAAACTGAGCAAACATCACAGAGAAATTTGCCATTAACAAGTTTCAACTTAACTCCTGTAGACTTTTAAATTTGCCGCTTTACAGAAGTGAAAGAAAACATGTATCATTTTAATCAAATGCAGGAAAAACTTGGTAAAACTGCATCTACAAGGTGTATTTTAGTTGATGCCTGTTACACAGCGCATAGAAAAATGTAATATTAGAAAACCTGCAGAGCAGAAGCAGCAATTCCTCTTCTATATTTAACTTTAGGAGCAAGACTTTATTTAATAAAATCAGAAAGGACGTTGTCTTCTTTTGAAATAAAAGCAATGCAAAAAATTAATATAGCAACCAGCACGGAGATTTGCTCTGAAGCCATGGTTAGCTTCGGGAGCTTTTTCCCCTCTAAAAGAGGCTGCCTGCCTGCCTTTCCTTCCTCTTCTTTCCTGTCTTCTTTCTCCTGTTGTCTCTGGCGCTGCCGGAGCTGCCCAAACTGGCAGGACTCTAACCCAAGAGGAGGACAGAAAAAGCAGATAAAGCTTCGTGCTAGTTGAGGGAGTTTAAGCAGCTGGGAAGTCATTAAATCGTCCGACCCCTTTTGACAAACGCAAGTTTGGCAAAACTCCGACAATTTTGTTGAGCCCTTAAAGTCCAGGCAGATTAATTAAACTACCTGTTAGGCTGTGCAGGTTTTTTACAGTTATAGATACAACCTGTTAATAAATTAATGGCTCCAACAACGTCGCAAACTGGAAGCTCCCTGTAATAGGCTTTTTGCCAGAGCAAACCTTTCCCCTAACAGACACTGAGTCCAGCGGCTGCTTCCTCTCATCTGCTGCCTCCTTTATTAAAAAAAAGGAGACTATTAAAAGCCATTGGATGTAAAGACTTCTGTGAAGAGTAAGAGAAAACCAGTGGGAAACATACAGCACTTGCTCTTCTGCTAACAAATGACCTCTAAAAGATTTACGTTGCTATCTAAAGGCCAAGAACGAGTGAAATTACAAAAACAGCCCTGCTTTGTACTGGAAATAGGCCAAAGATAACCTACCAAACCACCCTTGTGCTTTTAAAGTTCTTATGAAGAACTACAAAGACTTACCTTAAACCATTTAGATGTCGGTAAAGAGCTAATGCTTATCATTTTTAAGCTACTAGCTTTTAGAAGGCATTTAGCATGATGCAGAAATGCACAGAACACAGTAATTTGCTTTTCAGAACATTTCTAAAAGAAAAGCCAAGACAGCACAGACAGCAGAACAGAACTAAGTAGGAGTCAGTGCTACACATAAAGGTTTGGGCTTCTTTATATACTGCTCTGAAATACTATTAATTTAAGAAGGGGGAGGTTGTTTGGTTAGTTTTTATTTTTTTAAATAAACCACAGAGTTTTTACTCATTTAGAGTAAAAGGTCAAAGAGGGCAGCTGGCATTTAAGCATCCAACTACTACTAGAGGCATCGCTCAAAGTAAAATTCCTCTCACTGGTCCTTCAAAACTCTTTCCTTCTAGAACTTAACCAACTAGAAGCACCAGACAACAGAACGGCGGAAATGAAGTCAGGCTGCCAGCTCATCCAGGACATCACAAACTGCGCTACCCAGAATCCCAAGTCATTAAGACAATGCACTGAATGAATTACACGCTGCTATAAATGATAGCTTAATTTGAGATACAATTAATCTTTCTTGCAAATAAACTTGTGAGAGTAACTAGCACATAAAAATATAGTTTAAAAAAACAACAACAACAACAAAAATCCATCAGCAAGAAACAGGTATTTAAGACAGGTGGCTCAGCAAGTGCAAAAAATATAATAAACTGGCACAACAGATTATATAGGACATGTTATAATCACTGCAAAAATTAATATACTTCCATGTGTATTCAAGTGAATAAGCTTCAAGCTTTTGACAAAATTCTGTCGGCAGCGCCTCAAACATTCTTGGCTATGGAATTCAACCCCTAATCATGAAGTTAATCATTTTAAACGGTATTTAAAAACTGAGAATCGCTCCAGAACCTGAAGTCTGCTGCTGAGGAATCTGCCTGCATGTACACGCATGTTTTCTGCGGTACAGAGAATCACTACGAGTTCCCTGAGACTGCCGTTCAACAGCTGAGGTGGTACATAAACCTACGGATTTGGAAGTGCTGATATTCCAATACCTTGATATAATAAAATGACAAGCTGCAGTGGCTTATCTCCACTCCAAGAGAGGAGCACACCAGCCCACAGTACCATGTTTTGAGCTGGTGTTTTCTTTTCCTTGTCCATCTTTTCAATTAAACAGATTTACATTTTATTGGGAAGATGCAAGAGGGGTTGGTCAAAACCCCACTGAAAGCTGATGAAAAGCACGGTCATTGTGAAAACCAAACTCGTGGGTTTTGAGAACAAAAGAAGAGAAAGTTCCACAAAAGAGCCAATATTTGACGAAAAACAGCTTCAGCTAACACGACGACAACAGGAGACGGCAAGGCTTGGCAGCTTACAGCGGCACATCTCCATTTTGCATTCTCTACCCCAGTCTTACCGTCGGTATCTTGTTTCTTGGAAGAGCAAGACATTAAATCAATTATGTTTTATGTTTACAAAAGGAAGAACAGAGAAATGAACCAAAACCTGAAGGCGGACTACTGTTAAGAGAGGTAAATATTATTATTCCTCAAAAAACCCACATTTTTATGCGCAACCAAATGTTTTGCTATAATTCAAGTTTCAAAGCTAAGGTAAATCTTACAAAGGAGCAGAAAAATACATCTGTAGAGCCAATAATACATATAAAAAAAAAGATGGCAAAAAGCTTCCTATTAAATGACCATCAATCTCATTACCTGAGAGAACTGTAGGCACGTACCTGTCAAATGATCCAGGTAATACTGGTAGAGTTTGCACTGAATCGGTGTCATTCGAACTTCTAGAACATACTCGTATTTTGGCGGGAGGAACTTTGTTAATGCTGTGTAATCTTTCCTCTGTAATGTTACAAACAGTATTTGAGTCACATAAACATGAGAACGACTACTGAGAGCTTAAGAACTTCTGGCACCTTGAACAACAAAGCACCACGCAAAAATTATAGTGATTCAGATGCTTTCCAACCACAAAGGGGAAAAAAAAAATACCCCACTAACGCGATCCAATTACAGGCGCTGTCTGCAGAAGCCCATCTTACCTAGTTAATGCGGTTGTCTAGCCAAAAGTGTATGATCTGTTCACCCCATGCCCTGGATCCAAGCCCTTGCAAAGCTGACTGCAACTTCAGTGGCTGCTCTGGTAACTACTTTCTGGGATTTTTATTTTAAATACGAAAATGGTTTTTTGAGAAAGCGTGGGTAAGTCAAGCAGCTGACACCGAAATTTGTGTCAGAGATGAACTCCTTTGTAGCTAGGTTAACTTTTTCTGGTTTAGAGAACCTAGTTACTGAATATTGGGGCATTGGGGCAATACAAAATTTACTTCTGTGTTCATTTCTTTGACTCTCCCATGGGTCTGCTTCTCTCCACATGGTGAATGGTGTTGGACCTAACTGAGAGACCACTGCATGCTCAGGAGTTAAGTGACCTTCATCAGAGCTCACCTGCAGGAGCTGCACAAGCTGCCTGGCTGCAGGACAACCTCAGGCAGCTGGCTCCAACAGGAGCCCGCCAGCAGCAACCCGGCGGTGGCGGTACCAGCACCTGCACGGCCATGCTGTTCCACAGAAGAGGAGCAAGAAGCTCTCACCAGAGCAGACTTTTGGAACAGTTGTTTTCTTCTAAGGAAATTATATAGTAGCTCAAATGACCAGAAGGAAGAGCTGCTCTCTACAGCCAGGAGCTAGAGGTCCTTTCCACCCGCAACGATTCTATGTTCTGCTCTGTCCAGGGCGTTGTGAGAAAACGGGCTCTGTCACACACCGCACAAACACAGGGTGCCCACTGTCTGAAGGCGTGTAAGATTTAACTTGCTCCCAACGTCGTTCTTCTCGTTCTCTGTTTGGCTCCTGTGCTGCTGTACAGAACTACGCACGCTATTCCCTCACTGCTATTCGCATTTCCAAGACCATCATTTGATGATCGGAGGCCCTTCACCAGCCTTACACACTTCTTTCAAGGTGAAAGAAGCATTCGCTTGTGGAACCATCCCACCACGACTATCTCACCCAGCTCATGCCCACCTGAACCATTTAATAGACTCCCAACAAGTGCAGAGCCGGGAAGAGGTGCTCGGTGCCTACAGAGTGTCACAGCTTCCACCAGGCTGCTGGTGCCCGGGTTGATAAAGCAGCAGAGCACTTACGTCCTGCTGACAGCACACAAGGTGCAATTTCACAGCAGGATAACTGCCGAGCAAGGAATCCAGCCCTCATTCTGCAAATCTAGGTAGGGTTTGGGTTATCTCAGGTCTTTAAGGCATCAATTCTTCACCCTTTTGGATCTGATTGATCTTCCTTCTCTCCTCTTCCCCATTGCTCTGATTCTCACAGATCAGAAAAAAAATAGGAATTCAGATCCAAGTGACAAACTACAGATCACCAACTTTCTGTGCAGTTTTTAAGGCAGTTGAGTATTTAAATGTATATTCTTTAAATGTGTATATGGAATTAAAATAGAGTATTTTCAAAGCAACTGATGTCCTACTCTACCATATGATTTACTAGTCTCCTAGTAGGAAAAGAGCTGTATTCTCTAATAGATGTATCTGTCCTGCTTAGGATATACTGACATTTACAGAAGAGTTACAAAATTTTTCCAAGTTTCTCTAGTTTTTATTTATTTTTGCAATAAATAATGCAGAGATCTAGTAATCAGTGAAAATATTCCAATCAACAGTAATGGCTGGACTCAGTGGAGCTCTCAAATAACGAGTTTACAGGCCTTTGAGTGCTTTTATCAGAGCAAAATGAAGTAACTCCTCCTCCTCCTCCCTGCAGCTAATTCAAGTAATTAGTTATAGTCAAAAGTCTTCTTACCTGAACACACCCAGCTAACATCTCATAGAGAATATGCGCACGCTTCTTCATGACTCTGACATCTGCCAGGGTGGAGTCTGCGCACTGACCATTCTGAATTGGATTTATAAATCGATTTCGGAATTCCTTAATTGAACCGAGCAAATTCTCCTTAATAAAGTTAACCATGCAATGATCTAGAACAAAAAGATCAAACGTGAGTCGTTCCAAATGGGAAACACAGTACTGGGATTAATGCTAACAGAAAATAAATGCGTCGTACCCAAAACTAAGAACTTCCTGTTGAGCAAAAAAACCACCGCAAAATCCCAACATATTCCAGAAAGGGGATCTTAAATTGATACATGCTCTAGGCACAGGAGTTACTTATGAAGTTAATCTCAGATTTAAAGCTACCTCATTGTATCTGCTCCACAAAGTTTGAACTTTGCTGTAACAAACTCTGCTGAACACCAAAGCAATCGTAGCAAAATCATATCCACAAGGATTCAAAAATAGATTAAAAAGCATATTAATCAATAGGAAAAAACACGACAGCTTATTAACAAACAGAAGCAAATGTCACAAGGTAGTTTAGAATTAAATTCCCAAGACAGCAGCATAAATCACTGCTCACTGTTCACTAAGAACACTGTTCTACGGTGGTGTAAAACAGTTTAAATTGATGCTGCAAGACCTGGCCCACCCATTTCCCCTCTGAACATTCTCTCCCTTCCCCTTTTGACCTGCTGAGACTCATCTGATCCTTTGGTTGGCCCAATCGAGAAACTGAACCGTCAGAAAGCTATTTGCTGCTGCACTGTTAGCTTTCTGATGCTCCCCATAAAGCTCCCTGAGGCCACGCCAAGGGAAAGGATGGAGGAGAGGCCGGATTCCCAACAGCTTCTTTTTAGTTTGGCTTAAACCACCACGGAGTCACATCTGGCAGCAATGATTTAAAATACAAAATGCAAAACCAGCTTCTTAGGGGTTTTTGTTTAGATATAGGAACCTAGCGAACAGCTTCACCATACCGAATTCTTCTAATCAAACTAAATCTATCTATATATTGATGAAAGGCAAAAGCACATTCAGGGAAAAAAATACTTCTTAAACTAAAGGACTACTCACATTCTATAAGATTATTTTGCAGCGGTGTCCCCGTAAGAATGATTCTTCTCCTAGATCGAATGGAATTCATTGCCTTAGAAACAGCAGATGCTTCGTTTTTTAGTATGTGCCCTTCATCGCAAACAACAAAGTCAGGGCCTAGAAAGAAATAACATTAGATGTCTCCAATCTTTTACAACCACAAAGAAATCAGCAGCTTAAAGCATCCAAACATCCAGTTGTTCTACTGATATTATTAAGTAGTTCTGGGTTTTTTTTTTAAAAAAAACAACTTTTGTGTGTGTTTTGTGGTGGTTTTTTCAGCATCGTTACCGTTCTCAGCCTTTGCACGGTGTTCACAGAAGCCACCCTGGTAAATGACAGCGTTGAAGTCTTCTTGGGAAGGATTACATGCACCTTTGCAATCTATTTCTATAAAAAATGACCTGTCCCTGCAGCTAGTGTGTGCGTGTCTGTATTGTCATTCACCCCGTCAGGAATCCTAGAACTGATCCTTAGCTCCAGCTCGAGCTGCCATCTACTGGTGCTTCGTCAATTCTATAGTAGTTACCTGATTTTTGGTTTTCTATTTCATGAAGGCAAAAGTCAGTATGAATAAGGGTAAACAGTGGAACTGAAAGGCTTATTTAAGATAAGACACAATAAAATCTGATCTGAATTACAGACAAGGGAATTGGCACCTGGCAGCTGAAAGTCACCACAGGAATGTCCTCAGGTTTCTTCCAGAATATCAACCCAAGGATTCCAGACTGCTACTCAAGGTGAGTTGCACAAGAAACGTCAAAACCACACAACATACCTTTCCCCGGTATACAAAGCATCTCTAATAAAATTATTAAGTGTTAAAATTTGAGGGTTAAGATAAATAATATCAAACCTGGCAGAACAGACTTACACACTCCAATGGTTTTCAGATTTGGGGCAATTTCTATAAGCTCTGTCCTTGAAAGGAGAATATGTTTGAGGATCTAACTAGGCTAAACCTGAGCTCAGTTCCAGCTGAAGTCAAGCTGACGCACCTCTGAAACACACTATAGAAAGCCAAGAGCCGGGTTCATCTATTCAGCTCCCAACAGCCTGATATTTGAGGTGGCAAAGGAGTATTTATCAGCGTGGACAATCTACTCTTTCGTAACTTACTAAGAACAGCTTTCCTCGGACTAATTTTACAGTGCCTTGTAAAGGAGAAAATCAACTCTAGGACAGTGAGCGGCAAGAGAGAATCAATTACATCTCTGACCACTTGCATGATTTCATGCCAGTGCTGCTCATCTTCATCGTGCCATTTTTAGTGTCAAAAAGTGATCTGAATCTTACGTGCCAACAGAAAAGGAATAAAGATTTTTTTTTCCAAGCAGAAAACAGTCTTTTTAACGAAGCCTAAAAGACAATTATAAAAACCCACATATTAATTCCTAACACAGTTACATTTGCCCAACTCTACTTCTGAATTTTCATACCTTTCACAGAAACATTTTCCCATATTATTTCACCATTTTTGTACCGTGCCCAGTTGACAGCACACAGAACACTGAGTGGCTGCACACAAAGCCTTCCTTTAATTTTAGGCAAATATCTCTTCATGGTCGCAGGTTCTTTCTCCAGTCCTCATTCTAGATTTCCTGAGGAGTAAGGACCTTGCAAGCAAGCTGTTTGTGCCATGTATTTAGAGCCTGTTTCTAGAACTGAAGCATTTGCAACATCTCCCCACCAGATGTGACAGCTTGTACATGAATATATCATGCCCAGAAACAGATCTGGTCTAGTACATTATGTTTACAATCAGGATCAAAGTATATCGGGGAAGAAGGATAATGAAATCTTAATGATAAAAATCAAAATTGTGCAAACACCCCAGACATCAGTTTCAGTAAAGACTGTGATTCATTGGCACAAAGTGGTTAAAAAAAAAAAACAACCCCAAACAAACCAGAAACAAAAACCCACCTCAAAAACTGTTGTTTATTAAAGATGTGAAAAAAACTATCTTTAGTAAAATGAGTCATGGTTTGTTCATTGATAGCTTGGACTAGTATCTTGGGTACAATTCAGTGGCAGGGATTTTCATATATTTGTGGGTTTTTCCCTTGTTCTTAAAAAACATGAATGCAATTCATTACGGGCAGAACATCTCTCAAAATATTATAAAGGAATGCAAAACTTCAAGGGACCTCAAGGGATCATTTAGTCCATTTTCTCCATCTGAGGTCAGAGCTGTGAGAAAGGGACACATCCTCCCTGACAGAAAAAGGGAACTCCGTGACCTACCTCTCTTGCTCAAACACTCAATAACACATAATTGAAATGAACTCTGCTGCAAATCAGAAGAAATTCCGCCCTTTCCTTTCTCCAGCTGACTTAAAAAACAATTTATAATAGCTCTTTCAGTAACCAGCTCTTACACAGTGGAAGATTCATTAGTTGAGTTGTCTTTTTTCTAGGCTAAAAAGCCTTACTCCTTCAATCTTTGCTCATCTTCATCATCTTACCCTTCTCATTGTACTTGCACATGTTCAAATATTGACATATACAAAACATACTCAGTGATAGATATATAGAAACACACACAATTCTCCCTTTCCTCTGAAGTCTACAGGAACTTAACTCTGCTTTATACAACTGCCAATTAAAGAGCAGTTTCTAAGCTAAACAGTAATGGAATTTTTATTAGCAGCAACAAGGAAAAAAAAAATTACAAAGTTATTGAAATGCTGCGAGCAAAGCAGAATAGTGATCAATAAACCAAACAGCATTTCATCAGTGGCATAAAGCACTCCGGGAAACCATTTGTTGCTCTGCATGTATATATAATCCTGCCATTATTTCACAGAGCCGAGCTAGTTAATTAATGAAATCACTTCTCCACCCATAAACTTTGGCTAAACCTTCCCCCTCTGCTCTCGCACACGGGGCAGCATGAGCTTCTCCTATGGAATACATCTAAGCCTAGCAGTATGCATTTTAACCGCACACGTATCATTAAATTATCGCTCAAATAGCAAATTTGCAAGTTTGTAAATGAAAAACGCTCCCAGAGGCAACGGTTTTCCTATTTCCAGTCCCAGCAGTAAGCCAGCACACTGCTTTATAACTTTTACTGGCAGCCTGCTGTATTATTGCCCATGCTGCGATTCGCAAAGACAGCAAGAAACAAATTACGGTCGTTGCAAGATGCTTCTTATCAATGGCGCCAATCCAAATGCCTCCAAAAACTAATAGATTGCAACAGATGAACGATTCTGTCTTCCTGTAATTAGTTCTAATAGAGGGAGATTTGAAGCGACATATGAATAATTACGGAGTTACTTCAAGGATGGTTCTCCTAACGGTCTGATTCCATCTTACCAACCGATTTGGCCAAGAAGAGAATAAAACGGGGCTGTCAGGTCGATATGAAATGATTCAAAACCTACATGGCTCCATGTACTGCAGTTTCTGAACTCGACTAGATCTACAAAAGTCGAGAACCTAATCACAACCACTGCTCTATCACGTTGTCCTAAGCTGTCTCAAGAGGTCTGGAAGCAGAACAGAACCACATCTATAAACCGAGAGATTCACAAGAGATGGGCCAGAGAAGGTTACACAAGTCCCCGTGATTCCTCCATAAAATTTAATTCTCAACTTGCCACCTCACTCCACAGTCCAGTCTTTTTGAAGTTACATAAATAAAATCCGTGAAGGAACAAATGCAATAACCCAAGCAAATCAGATACAGAGGAAGACTGACTGCACACGGTTGTCTCCCTCTCCTTTTTACGTAACTGCAGCATTAATAGGAGTCAAAAAACCCACTGGCAAGGAGTGCTTTTTCTTCACTGCTGAAATAATGTGTGTGGATTCAACATCATCACAAAAATAGTTCCTCAGCTACTGTACTGGAGCTTCCCTGACTGGACGGAAATTAGGTTATTTAGTGAGTTGAACTGGCGGAAAATTAATTAATGCTTTAGCTTCTCAAGAAGGCTTTCTGCAGAGCTGGAGATGCCAATTTCATTTGCCAATGTCAATAATCACAAAGTTATTTTACCCATTAGAATAATCCCTTTGTTAGAAGAAAATTCAAAGCCCTGCAATTATTTGGAACTTCCCAAAACCAAGCTCACCAAGTCCAATTATAAATGCCATATTTCATCACTTTGACAGAAAAAAAAAAAAAGGAAAAAAACTCCACCATGAATATCAACCACACTGTCGAGAAACTTAAAGTCTAGTTAGATAATTAAAAGCCAAGAAAATCTATTTCCAGAATCAAAGAAACCAGTTACCCTTCCTACCATATCAACATTCTCAATTTAAAGGGAAATATCAAAGTTACACCGAAGGTGCCTTTTAAAAAACGTTTTTAAGGTGAACTGCATGCTGCAGAACTGGAACTTGTTCTCAGCTATCAGTTGCCAGCTCAGAATTTGTGGGAAAAATTTGCCAGTTTGGTAAAAATTGCTAATCCTAAAAATTTTTACTTCTGTTTAGTGACTACCTGATAGACTGTTTCTATCAACTTGGAATATTTTCAAGTGCTGACATAAATTCAGTTTAAACCAGACATCCATTTCTTAGCCTGAAAAAATGAATTAAGTGCTTTATCTGCCATCAGTTCATTAGCACTCAGTTAACTCCTGTTTGTTCACCCTTCTAAGGTACATTCTCAACTATTTTTCATGTGTAGTTGCTCCCTTAAAGGTAGATTTTTATCAAGGACCTTGTAGTTTCAACAAATCAGCAGATTAAAACAACCTTAGGTTCCCAACAGGGTCACTTCAAATCCCCCTGCGAAGAAAGCAAGGCTAGCAAAAAAAGATATCTAATAAAAAAAGTTTCCATTGTGTACTGGTGCGGTCATGGCTGCACTTGATCTCACAGATAAGACTGTCCTAGAAGTCTAGTTACAAAAACAGATGGGGCAGTTTCTGAACAACCATTTTCATCATTCCACAAAAGCCAAAGAAAATTGAGTAAATCTTACTGATGTTATTGCCTAAAATTATTTGTCCAACAGGCTTCCAATGGCAAGATTATTTACCTTGTATGCGCAAACCTGAAAGTACAATAAGTATAATGTATAATTGTATTAATTCTCACTTACCTGGATCAACTAAAGCTTTATTAAATATTTCTTTCAGTTTTCTACTCTTCACATTCCTGCCTTGGGCAAGATTACGATACATCTCATAGCCTATTATCATCACACCTCCTTCATCTTGCCAACGCTGGAGCATGTAGCTTCTCTCTTGCGGGCGCTTCACTGTTGCGAGTTCACAGACCTTCCAAAGGGGAAAAAAACATGCTTGAATGCCTCTTAAAATACCAAAGTATTGCTGTAACTTCCACATACCTAAGACTTAATAATGCAAATAGATTTTCCACATATGTAAAGTGCATTCCTTAGCCTATATTTTGAGTGGTGGAGCTTCCCGGTTAGGTAAATGGTTCACTTTTTTAAGAACTCTTTTTAAGCTTTGTACCTCTAGTCTTTCGTCATCGTCTAAACCTTCTTGCCATTTTTCGAACTCATTCAACCAGTTCAAGGCAGTGTTCAGTGGACACACCACCAGAGCTGTCCGAAAATCCAGCTTGTCACACAGCAAGACAGTGTGAAGAAAACTTACTACCTGCAAGAGGAAAAAAAAAAAAAAAAACACACACAAAACACCGAATAAAACATTGAGTATTAAACACTAGGAGAGAAATATAAAAGTATATATTCATATATAGAACTTACCAACAACAGACTTGTTCAAACATGCTTTTTGTTTGCCAAATAACTCGCCGCTTAAAAATTAATACACGTGTAGTTTGAAGTCGTAGACTTACTACTCAGTGTTGCATTAAGCCTCGACGTACGGAGATACATGCAGGTGGGAACTGCACCAGATAGCTGAACCACTCCGTAAGGAAGGAACCCTCCCTTGACATTTCACCATTTTCCTAAACTAAAATCTTGTATTAGGTTGTTTTTAAGCTTTCTCCCGGTATTTCCCCTAAACAGTAAGTTCACCTCTTTGGACCTCATAAATGTGTCAAGTGTCATGAAAGCGAACTTCAGTCTTAAATCAATGATTTCCACCTTTTTTCAACATGTAACAGCTCCTTGAAAGCTGAGAAAGAACACTTAAATCCTTCGATGTCCCTCCGCGTTTCTGCTGAGCTGCCTGTTCTTGAGCAAATAAAGACAGGACTAGAGGGAAACTGTAAAAACCTGGGAGCAGAAGAGTCAGTGATCTCACGGCAGCTCCAGCTCTCACATCGCTCTTCATGGTGATGACTACACTGTAATTCATGCAACTGTGCAACACCTGGAAGGTTCTTTCTGGATCAAATCTTGGTATCTGGCAAGTCTGACTTAATACGTTGTTCGAAGTACTGTAAAGCTGCGTGGCTACACTTGGAACGCTGGTCAACAAACTGCTTTTAGATGTCGCAATACGGAAGGAATTACTAGTGGTTCAAATGCAAAAACTACCCATGGAGACTCACCAGTGAAGTCCTACATCCCGGACAGCCAGCAAGTCCCTAATTGCCTTATTTCCCTGACCCTTTACTGACATTCTCAGCGGTTTGCAAAGTCCGCTACAACTTGTTCTTACAAGCATCAGGTCCACATGCTGTGCACCACAACCAGCCAAGACTGCAGCTTGTTCCACCTGAACATACAGCCCTTCTCATCACCCACAGCTCTGTGTTACTCAAAAAAACACACAACAAAAACCCAAAAACCCAATACCAAAAAATATACAAAACCCCCAAAAATCAGAAAAAAAAATTCATGAAAACCAAGCTTCCCTTGAGCCTGTTCTTTGCAGAGGAATCTTGGAGATCTAAAGAATCTGAAGATGTTAGGCCAGCCTAAACGCTCTGTGACTATATCCTGCAACTCCCAGGTCAGGAAAGATGACTCTCAGGATCAGAAAGTCCTCAATAAAATTTGTCTGAATTAGCTCAGAGGAGAGCAGGATTAGGTATTTCTCATGTAACTTTACTTTTAGAAGAACCCTGGGTAGCAACGGTTTAGAGACACAAGAGTAAGGAAGCCATCTGACGCTAGCAAAGAGCAAGAGACATCTCCTGCTAGATTCTCTCTGAAGGTTCTTCTCTTGGAGCACATTTCAAGTCCCTAGAAAGAACAATGAAAGACTTCAAGCCAAGCCATGTCTGCTACCTAGCAGTGTGCTGACTACACCAAACACCCAACTAGCAAGGCAGATGTGAGCACTAGAGAGTAAAAACTACTGAGATACCTCATTCCAAACA
This sequence comes from Coracias cyanogaster, assembly GCA_033124195.1. NCBI lineage: Eukaryota > Metazoa > Chordata > Aves > Coraciiformes > Coraciidae > Coracias > Coracias cyanogaster. The sequence continues at coordinate 52,892 of JAVSBS010017099.1, forward strand.
TAGAGCTGTCAAAGACTAACTGCCTGTCAACAAGATCCTCCAGCATTTTGTTTGCCAGATGACTCACAGGGTTCTGAAGTTGGCTGTTGTCACTTGCAGACTGCGAATCTAGCTATGGCACAGAAGTATTGAGACATCTTTCATACAGCTTGGAATTCCAGTACGTTGATATACTGACCTCTCTACGAATGAACAGATCTTGAGCCTTCAGGTCAGGTGATAGGGCTTCCCAATCCAAAGGGGAAGCTTCTACCACAACTGACCAAGATGGAAGAGGATGGTGAAATGGCATTTCCTCACAGACGCTTTGAGGATCCCATCCTCACTGTAGGAAGAAAATAACCTCTTTGAGAACCATCATCACCATGCTAGAGAAACTGCGCTCCAGGGAATGAGTAGAGCATCCGTATTTGGAGCGTATGAAGAAAGAATTTAGAATGAAGTGCTGTGCAAGTGCTGGCTGCTAGTATGATCTAGATTTTCTGGTCACAAACTCACCAGAGCCCTAGGCAGACCTCCTGTCAAGTGACTTCACAGCTAAGAACCGCTCCTGGCACAAGAAGGCCCTGATTGATCCCAAGATGAAATCAGTTCTAATCAATTCCAACATCTGCAGAAGCTGCAAGTTAGATTTCTAATGATTCAGCTTAAGCCAGAGATCAAAAAGGTTCATGGTAATTCATTTCACTAGCTAGCTGTCCTGATAAAGATATGGGAGTATGTCCCTCATCCAGAAATGGGGACACAGCATCAACGGAGGCCAACGACAGTGAGAGTGAAGCAGCCCTACCTTTCTGAGAGCTTTTTCAAGCACAGATAAGGTTGTTACCCTCCTTTCTTCTTCAGAGTTCTCAAAAACTTCCCTTTCTCTTTCCCAGATTCAGAGGGAAAGGATCTTCTGTCAAATGACTTCTGCTACAGGAATTCTGGGGAGCAGACCAGGCAGCAGAGCAGCACAACGAGCAACTCACCCCAGTTCTTTGCTCACAGTATTTGTGGTGATTGCTACCCCCACTTTATGACGACAAACAGACACTGGGAAACAAGCAACCAAAAGGACCTCAACACTCCTGACTACCCTGAAAAGGCACCAGCCTGAATACCCAGATGCAATGGAGTCAAGAACACGCTTTTTTGATCTTCTACTTCTTTTGAAGGTCACGGGCATAAGCTTCTCCTGAGGCCTGCAATCATTCTAAGAGGCCCAAGAAAAAAGAGCTATGAGCCCAGCTTTTACAGAAACTGCTTGGGGGATCAGTTTCAGAAGAAACATTTTAAGATGGGGATTGAGCTTCAGATTTTAAACGCTAACAGAAATGCGAAGTTGTCTACCATGCAACCTTTACCATGGCAGAAAAGCCACATGTATCAGACCAAGAAATACGAAAATATTTAAGAAACACTCCAATATTCTGTTTTAAAGATTTTTTCAAAGCACTCTTCAGCAGTGTGAAAGAGAAGGAACATGCACTGAAGTGACAATGAAGGCTTGAAGCTGAAGATCTCAAGAAGCAAAGAACTGTAAAGCCAAAGAAAAGAAATAAAAAAAGTGAAAAAGGGGTTGAAAGTATACCCTGTAGTTAACTGCCCAGGCAAGGAAAGCTTCTAATCTTAACTTCAGGAAATGGTTTAGTGGTCATGGTAGTGTTGGGTTGATGGTTGAACTTGATGATCTTAGAGGTCTTTTCCAATCTTTCTGATTCTATGATTGGATGACCCAGAGATGTGACTGTACATATGGACAGTTACAAGAAAAGAAAACAAATGTCCCATGTTCTTAAACGTGGAAGAGTCTAAACCGCAGCAAAACACAGTTTGTATTAAAAAACAAAGCACCTGACCTTAGGCACTAAAAATCTGGCATGAAAAAAAAACCCTAACTAAACAACACTGATAAGTCTCTATTTTATCAGTGCAACAAATAAATTGAAAAACCACTGAGGAAAATTAAGGAGCAACATATGAAGAAGACCGTAAAAAACGTAACCTGCTTAAGATGATTTAATCCTAGAAACACAGGCTCCTGAAGCCTGTCTCCTACCAGCTGGGCTTTTCAGTACGGAGCTGCAAAGGAGCTACACATCACTTACAATTACACATGACCTTTTCCCGCGAGTACAAAGAATACCCCATTTCATTCTAGATATTTTAAAAGTGGAGAAAGCACAAGTGCGTACCATGACTTTCACAGCTGTGTATTACAAAACGATTTCTTTCTCAAGACCCCTTTACAAAACATCTTCCTCGGGCAGCCCTCATCGAGTCCCTGCCCAGGACACAGTAAGTTTTACCACGTTGTGAAAAATCGTTACAACTGCCTTTTGCTGGATCAGCTTCTGAGAGCAAGCTACAGATCAGAAAACAAGGCGATTTTCGTTCCTTACCTGTAAGGTTTTCCCCAGACCCATACAGTGCGCAAGAATGCATCCAGAACCAGGAGATGACTTGGTTTTTTTTACAGATTCACAACAGCAATCCCACATGAACTGAACACCTGAAGGGAATTATTGAAAACTTTCTTATTAAACATTCATTTTATTCAAGTTCACCTGGTAAGAGATAGGTGTGATCACTGCAAGATCATGGTAACTGTTAGAAAAGCAGTGCACCAGATAATTATTGAGACATTTTTGTTCAATGGGTTGTACATGGGATGACCTTTGTCTTGAATGTAACTATATGGACAGTTTTCATGAAGATGTGGTAGCTGGGTTAGAAAACATTACTATGCAGACTCACAGATGACTGTGACCTCAGGGACAGGCAGAAAAAGAGGAAATAAAACGAAAAGTGGCAAGGACTTTATAAAAAGACTACAATCAACTTGGTAAATTAGCAAAATTATCTGAAACCAAGTAGAAGAAATTCTGCCAAGACAGATCAGATGTGAAGGTCTATGCTTAAAGAGGGGAAAAAACCCCCAAACAATCAAGAACTGTGATAGCTGTAAAAGGAGGGGAATATGCTACATAACAAAATGCATTAACAACATGAGGGTCTCCTGGGTGATCTTTTTTGTTCTTTGCAGTATCTTCAGTGGGGAGTTGTATTCTGCTAAGCTTTACTCAGCACAGATGAGCTTCAACTTGACTGCTCTGTCTGGTTCACGGAACCTCCCTTGAGCTGCAGCAAGTCTAGAAGTTTCTTACTAAAATGGAAAGGTTGTAGATTATGAACTTTGAGGAAAAGTTAAAATAACAGAATAAGCTGTGAAGAAAACTATGATTGGTTATTCTCCTTTTCTCTGCCTTCTCTAGAAACAGAGCACGGCAAAAAGATGGGGAGATCTGCAATTGTGTCAGGTATCAGAAAAAGAAATTTCTGTTGAGAAAGCCAAGGAAATACTGTGAGATTTTAAAATTTTCACTGAAAACTGTAAAAAGTGAATATGCCAATTCCTCAACAGAACGGGTAAACAGATACTTGATTTTGCCTCAGCATGGAAAACCAGATGAGGCTGAGGACCCTTCCAATTTCACATTTCCAAGGTTCTTTGTAAAACAGAACTATGTACTGCTGATCACTTCTGTACAGATGTTCCAAAAATAAACCATTAAACCTGACATTATGGCATTTGTCTGCCATCGAGTTTTTCTTACAATTCTAATTCAGGTTGAATAAGGTGCTGTGCCAGCAGAGGGGGGAAAAAAAAACCCAAACAACCCAAATTTTCTTTTCTTACCATCTACTTGGTGTGGTTTCAGCCTGGTAACTATACTCCTGTGAACCTGCACTAATGGTTCTTTGGTTTCTTCATCTTCATCTAAAACCAGCTTAGTTGTAATGGGACACTTCAGAGGTGAAGCATCTTCTATCTCTATCACCTAGAAGCAGAAACAGGGCACGACAGAACACTTCATACATGAGCAATACCAAGCATTTGACAGATGCTAGCTTCAGCAAAATTGCAAGTCATTATTTATTTAGTAAAGAGAAACCTTAAATTCTTTACTATGCACCACAGCTTCCTTTGGGAACTTTGCTTTTCCCCACGGCAAGTAAAGCGGTCGGCAATGGAAACAGCTTTCTAAAGATCTCAGTAGTCTTAAATAAAACTTACCAAGGTTAACCTGCAGGAAACTCCAAATGAACCTTGTGGCTTACAAGGCTAAAAGTAAGTACTTTTAAAATTACTTATCAAATTAAATTGAGGTAAAAATATGTCCTCTTAAATATCATCAATAATTCAGCTTCCTAGCATTTGGCAAACAAAACAAAACGCACCTCTCTCAATTTCTCTCTTTCCCGTTCTCTTTCTGCTATACGTTTTCTTCTTTCTTCTTCCTCTTTAAGGGCATTTTGTGTTTCTGTTCTGAGCTTATCATCTTTAATAATCTTCCTTATTTTCTTCCTGCCTTTTCCGGGAGATTTGGTATCATCGTTTTCCTCATCCTCAGAATTACTCTAATACAAATGAAATTTAGTATTAGCAAGATTTTTGGCACAGACCATCCAATGTTTCGCTTACAGACAAGCTCCCCAAACTTTTTATATACATATTATTAGCTCATAGAAAAAAAAAATTATTTATTTTTTAAAGCAAGTTAGTCAGCATGACAGAAGAAGCTTCACTTTGACTATAAACCTTAACTATAATATGTTCTGGGATATTAAAGATAAGCCCAGCAGTGCAAAGGCAGGACCGAAGGCACTGCTATTATCTGACAGTAACTAATGACTAGTAATAAAGAGTTTATTTTTATGTTCTAGCAGTGCTACATCAGCTCAGCTATCACCTACCTCACATAGGAAAAGAAACCTTAATACTAGGAAAGCCTTCATCTACTGTGTCATCTTCAACATTCAGTTGAAAAATTCAAATTTACTTGAAAGATATCACGCATTTTTATAAAAATTTAGACAGGAAATAGTATTAGTTCAATGCAATTATTTTCCTCCACAATGGTGCCATTTTACAAATTTTAGCACTGGATTAACTGAGAAAAGCTGTAATTTTTTACCGTACTTTATTTGAGAACTGTTTGAGATACCCACGTCCCTAAGCAGCCAATGGAAGAGACAGGAACTCCTTTTTGTATTTATTAATTCAAAACACCAGAGAGTACCTTATTGTTGTTCTCGCTTGAAGAATCCTCTTGAACCTTTATACGCCTTCGTTTCTTTTTCTGTTTGTAACTGCGCTGGTTTTCTTCCGCCTCTTTCTTGGCAGATCTGTAACAAAAAAGCAGTATATTACTGATTAACCAGAATTTGCTGCCTCACTGAAAAACAATGATTAAAAAAGTACGTGTACTACATTGCTAATTAATAGAATATATACTCCTTTTGTATAATCAGGGATTTAGTTCCTCAGCCGCAATGCACTGCACACACATAGCAATCACTTACTCCAGTCATCTCAGAATTGTTAAGTATTTGCTTTCTACTGCAAACCATCATCCTCAATTGACATATCTGGTGTAAAAATGCTTAATTTTGGTTAATCTTTTTTTTCATAATGGCTCACCACGTTCCACATACTGTGGTACATACAAATTCAAAATTCTCACATTTGCTGGAAAGTTAATGAACAGATACCAAATTGTAGACAAGTATCATCACAGGATTTAAGGACTGATCCAAAATCTTGTACTTTTACCTCCTCATTGCTTAAACCGCACTCTTAAAAACCAAAATCTAAAGAGAGGATAAGCAGGGTGAAGTTTTATTTATACCTTGTTCTTGGACGTTGGTCATCTTCAGACTCACTGACTTCTTCACTGACGGCAGATTCATGAAACTCGGAGTCATTTGAATCATCGCTGCTCACTTCAGAAATAAAGTATGACATCATGTTGGGTATCATTGCAAAGTTAGCAACGTGACACATCTTCTAGTTATACGACAAACGGTTGAAGATCAACAAGCAATATAAACGTGCATTTCAGACAATACGGGACCCATTAAACATACTAATAAGAGGCAACAGGAATATAATGGGTACAGGGTAGAAAAGCTTAACACGTAAGCACCACCTGAAGACGTTAAGCCAAGAAAACTTCAGGTCTTTACGCCTGAGAACATCTAAGTAAGACAGAAAGCATTTGATTAGAAAGTGTCACGTTTCCAAGACAGTGGGTGAGGAAGAGAGAACACGACAGGCGACAGCACGGAGCTTCGGAAAACCAACGGCGATTCCGAGTTCAACAGAAGCTTTTGTTTCGGACGTTTTTGATGCAACTTTATGATCACACTTCACAATTCATGCCAACAACCCTCCCTGACTAACAACATAGGCAATTAAATCACTGTGGTTATGGCTTGAAGTTTCTTCAGGTAATGCAAGCTTAAAATTAACTCAAAAGACAATTAAAAATAGCGGCATTAGGTAATACTTCCATAACTATTTTTAGGAGCTCTCACAGGCATTTATAGGTAATTCAGACCATCATGCCACTTAGCACCTTTGGAATCTCAGTTTGACCTTGAACACAGCAGAAAGCCTGACTGGTTTAGGAATAGAAAGGCTTGGGTTGGTTTACGTTCACAGCAAGATATAAAACTAGCAACAAAGGGCTAGAAAACGGTGAGCTCCAACAAAAGTATACTGTTCTACTTGAGACCAGTGAACTTAAAAGACTTACACTAAAGAATCCTGAGATAATTCTCAGGCTAATGCCTGGCTGCATCTTATTTGAACACTCCTATTGTAATTTACAATTATTTCTCTTGAAAGAAACCTTGTTGGTAGTTATAATTCCAGAAGGGAGGAGAAGTATGAATACACATTCGGGTAAAAATGAGAATTTTCACAAAGGAACCAGATAAGTTGCATTGTATCTTTCAGTCTGTGGAAGACGGCAGAAGATGAGCGCAACCCTAAGAACAGGCAAATACGGTGTGCCTGGACCTCCCCTGGCCACAAAGACCACCACCACCCGGGCTGACCAATGTGGCGGCGAGCGTTTATCATTCCTATCGCTCCCCTCCTCGGCCCACGGTGATTAAATGCCCACAAATTCTTTGTTCTTGCATGCAAGAAGGGAAATGAAAACAAAACCCAAGGCCAGCATCATTTCACAGTGCCATCTACTGTTCAGCTACAGCTTGCGACATTCAAATCCCAGGACGGAGACATTTCTGATGCCCAAGGGGCTACTAACAGGTCAAATTGAAGAGAAAAATAACATAAAGGACAAGATTGATGTTCAGAAATTTGACATACTGGGCTTGTCTCTTATTTAAGATTAATATTCTAAGACTCAACAAGATTAATCAAATTCAGGGGATAAAATAAGCGGAGGGAGCTGCATTTGTTGTCAACATTTAAAATTACTTATCAGACAAGTAAGAGAATTCTAGATTTAATACACGTGGAAGTTTATACAGAGATTTTTACATTGCAGAGTTTCAGATCTCCACTCTGACACACTTTGGGCTTATTTTATAGCAGCAAGTACTTTTTGTGATAAAAAACTGTTTGGATTAGGTACCTTTCCTTCTATTTCTGCGCTTCCCTTCTTTCTTCTCTTTTGGTTTCACCTTTTTTTCTTCACCAGATTCTCCATCACTCACTGTCAGCTTGTGCCTCAGCAGCCTGTGTCTGTATCTAGGCTTCTTTGATTCTTCTTCCTCTGATTCCGACTCAGAATTATCTTCCTTTTCATTCTCTTCTGTCAGAGATAAGAGCCAGCACAACACACACACCAGTCACTATTTTCTTAAACTTGGCAAGAATTAAAGTCTGAATTTATTTGGGTTAAATTCTGTGCTTTTCTGGGAAGTTACGGGCAAGAACACGCTGCTGTTCCCTCAAATTTTAATTATTTCACACTGCCTGAACACCTGAAACGTCTGTTCCAATGACTGTGTATGTTAGCCAAACGTCTCCCGTGCACTTGCACAACTTATGGTTCCTTATAGACTATTCCTCACAAATCCCTAGGACTTCTGAACTGGTTACGCAAATCAGAGTATCAACCTAAAAGAATACACTTACAGACGAGTAAAAGAGATTATAAATCCTCATGATCATGTACATGGGCCTCTATTTGGGAACTACCTCTCAACACCAATGACATTTTTCTGTTGAAAACTGAAGGGATTTTAATAATCTTCCCAAGTGACCTTTGAAATCCCGGCAGGGGCTACAGCACCACTGTTCCCCGGATGCTTTTCGGTGCTCACCATCATCTCCCGCGGTTTCATTTTGCTTCCCAGTTTTCTTTTTTCTTTCTTCCAACTCGTCGTCTGAAGACGCATCCTCATCAGAGGAAAGATTGGCTTTGATTTCTTCTAAAAGCATTTTCTTGGCAATTCTTTGAAGTAAAACAGAAAAAACGATTTATTCCATTGTTCACGTACATTTAGGAACGATAAGTGTAATGCTATACCATTCAGAACTTCAACAAAAAGGCTTGAAAGCTGAACAACAAAAAAAAAAGAGACACACGATGAAAAGTCATTGAGGTAAGACAGGATCGTCTACTTGGATGGACTCTCGGCAATTTTGGGATAGGCACCTACACGAATTCTGACTGTAAAAACAATGTGAAGATGCTGCAGACCAAATCCTAACCCTCAAATCATTCCCCCCACAATGGTTATCGTGCTTATTTGATTTAAATCGGTGAGATTCATTTCCTGAGGCACTGAATCTACTTGACTAATCTAGATGTAAACAGCAATAGGTTTAAAAAAATGTATTTTAAAAGCGTATCGCCGAACTCGTGTTTTAAATGATTTCAGTTCTTTTTAACTCACAGGTTAATAAAAAGAAATAAATAACTTATTACCCTACCTCTACATAGCTTGCCTTCAATTGTGTTACCATTCTAATTGCCTGGGCCCACCCAAAAGAGATGCTGCAGTCATCGAAGCAACACATGATGTCTCAAGACGAGCTGATACCAAGTGCCTCAGGAAAAAAACCCACATCGAATCCTTTCTAGAACTACAAGCACTTGCCTCATAGCAACTATAGCATAAAAATAGATGCGTATATACACTTACACACACACAAAAAAAATTATTGAACATTGCGGGACTAGAAGAAAAATCACAATCTTATTTCCTGTTCCACAAACGGTTTGCTCAGCTTCTCAAAGTTTCATTTCAGCGTAAAAACGTTTTCAGCTAAGGTACAAGGAGTTACTATGGAAAAATGCTCTTGCAACATAAAAACAATAATAAATCTTGCACAAATTTTTCCAAGGCAAAATATCAAATGGTATGTCAAAAGCACAGGAAAATAGCGGACTTCTCTGAGAACTTGTACTTCCAAGAGGGAAAAAAAAAAATCCTGAAAGAATGAAACCAGGCTGCCTTCATAGAAATACCAGAAATATTACCGTGGTCATCAATTTTAAATGATTTTTTTTTCTCTAGGTCAAATCTGGTCTGTCTTGCCTTTTGGGAGAATTATGTATAGTGCATGTGCACAGGCCAGAATGGGAAAGCTTTTCTACCAGTCAAAACAATAGTTCAAAATCCACGAAACTAAACCACTATCTAAGCTTCACTTGGAAATGGCAAAGGAAGAGCAATCTCTGAAGTACAGCTTCGTATACATTAGAAAATTAAGTCATTACTTTTATGTAGCACTGGAAAATAAGTTTTAAAGGATCTGTATTTCATTTCTGAGCATGCAACATGTCCCTAAAACACAGGGAATTTTCCCAAGGTAATCTTTCCTAACACTTCATATCATATTTTCTGAGTGGTAGTGTATTTTCCAAAAAGATTCTAAGGCCAACATATATTCAGTTAATATTAAAAGATGGAAGTAAAATGGTTTCATAAACATTTAAGATCGTTCAGGGAGTCACAGACCATCCATCAGCATCCAAAACAGTCCTCCTCTTTGCAGAAATGGTTTGCAAAGAAATATCTGATTAAAACTAAAATGCAGTACTCTTCGTAAGCTTTAATTTCACATTCATCAACAGATCCCAGTGTGAACCCATGAAAACGTAAAGTGCAGAGATAAGTAACATCCTCTTCCAAACGTTTTTTTTTTTTATTATTATTTGCATTAAGTCCCTCTGGAGGATTTGGAAAAGGGACTTAGTTTGTTGCTGTTTTTTTTTTTTAAACCCCACCACAACATGTGTAACAGCAACAAGAATAAATAGCTCCTTATGTAAGAATTTAAGACCGTATTTCTTCCATCTCTTAATGGTCAGAAGAACTTGTTCTTCAAAATATAACTGCTTGCATTATCACAGGTTGGCTTCTCTTTAAAAGCTTTTAACATAAATTCATAACCTTGAGTCCCCCTCCAGCAAGTGCAGACAGCGGCAGTTTGGCTACTTTTCTCTTTTAAAAAGCTAACGGTATCGTCGCCCAGGTTTTGCTTTGGAAGAGGAAAGGCAGAAACACACAAAAAGAGGGCCAAATTTTAAAATCAGCCCCTGAAAAGTCTAGAAGTACCACCTTTGACTTCTTGGGGCTCATCCTCAATTGCATTAGCAAAGTTTACACCATTTGTACGTGGATACGATACTTACCTTTCAGAAAAGTCACCTTTAAATAACTTATTTATAGATTCTTAAGTGAAGGTTGACTTCGGTTCTTAACAAAAGAAGACATATATTATTTGCCCTTTTATGAAATTTTTTAAGGGGACAAGAAACCCAAACGGAACGGATCATGCACCTGAAAATGCCACGCACAAGATGCGCCTATCCATCAACAGAAGATGTTGTTCTTTTCCTGCCTAATCATCCTCATAACCACCAACCAGATTGGGTAAAGTTTCTAGTTATTTATAATCATTAATAAGTTAATGCTTTTACACTCTGGGGATTAAAAATTTAGATGTATTCTGTAGCTAGGATAAAGATTCAACCGCTTGGAATCCAACTGAGATGGAAATGTTTGTTTAGTGACAAAAGCGACATTCTCTTCAATGTGTTAAACTGGCAGGATGTTAGGCTAAAAATGTACGATACTGTGGAGATGTTCAGAATTTAAAAGATTCCTATTTTTTATGTTAACTCTCTATTTGACAGGAATTAAAAGCGTCAGCAGTATTAGAACCAAACAGATCTTGTCTTGACAAGGCATCTGACAAACGACTGACGTAACAAACGGCTTATATGAATTTGAATCATTTCAGTACTGGACTCCTGAAACTGGTTTTAAATTAAATTCTGTGTGGCTCAGGATAACGTATCGCATTCCTAGTTTAAGATATAAACCCATTTAATGTGACCAGGTTCCTAAGCTAAGAAAATTCATATGCTAGCTTTAACATTTTAATATTTGCGTTACCATCACACTGCAAATAAAAAGAACAAGCCACGACAGCGTGAAAACTCCCCCACTCACATTCTTCCAAAGAAACCCATGAAAATAAAAAGGTATCGTAATATTTCCTCAGGGCAAGGACAGAACAGGTATCTTGGCCAACCAGACGTAACAGTTGAACACTATAAACAAATTTAATTAAGCAGCACAGAGAGCTGTATGACCTCCAGCACAGGACTTCAGGTAGTGGAAAAAAAGGAAAATAAAAATCCCTGCATTTCATTCACTGCTGCCACTGCTCTGCTGTGACCTTCAGCACCTCACCTTGCCCAGCCCCATCTTATCTAAACATACCCTGAGATTTGTCTCTTTTCCCAACACTTCTTGGTATTTCGCCTTTGTAAGAATGACACAAACAATATACATAAATAAATAATGAACTGGTTACTATGTATTTTTTTAGCTTCCGCTAAAAGAAAACATTTTTAAGCAGAGATAGGCAAACTGGCAGTTACCTCCGAGTTGCTTAGTCACAGTACTTTAAATTATCCTTCAGACATTCCAGCAGAAATGGAATAGTAGGTGCAGCCTCTCACGATGTGGAGTTAAGTCCACCCAATAATTTGCACCATTCTTGTTCATGAATTTTAGAGTGCCAATCTGATGGACTCATTTAGAGACTGCCACAGATCTTGGCGAGACAATGCTCCCACTGTAAAACCAATTTTTCTTCTTAAAAAGTCATCATTTTAAACGCTAATTATCATGACATATTATTACCAATTAGACCATGTCAACTCACACGTAGTGTTCATAAATACCTACTAATTATATGTAGAAATAAGGTTGCCCAAAACAAGCCTTTGGTGGGAGGGAGGGAAGAACATTTTTATGTGGCTAATAAAAGCCATCATTCTTCCAGCTAGAGCGCTACTGAATTAAATGGACCTTTGGTACATTAGTAAAAAAAATTAGAACCATTTAAATTATACTTTAAGAGATGAATATTTGGATGAAATGTTGTACAAGGTTTTTTTTAAAAAAAAAATCATGAAAACTGTCAAACGTCTCGTTCTAAATACTGTACTCTCTTGGTTGAAAGAGTCCGATTTTCAAGCTGTCAAGAGTTGTATTAAATTAAATGCTTGGACAAGAAAAACGTTTTACAAAAATTTATTGCAACCATCAAATACTTAAAGGCATTCTGCATTAAATACACTAGTAACTTCTTCATAAACAAAACTACTGCAAACATATTAAACAGTACCATTGAAAAGATCAGAAGGACCAGTAAAGAGATAATTACACAACATAAGATGAACGCATACAGCACTGTATGTCATAGGATGACCCGCTTGGATATTGCATTTTGGCAAAGATGATTTCAAGACTATTAATATTCATGTCATGCACATCCAAAGGTATGCAAATAACAGAACATCTAAACTAGAGACTTGCAAACATGAGAGTTCCCACACTCCAAATACCCGGTAGGTACTACGTACCCTCTTTGGCCTGGAAGAAAATAGGCAACTTATCTGAATAGTAGGTAAACTATTTAAAACACTTTGTGTTGAGTAAACAGAAGAACAAGCTTTTTAACTTCTTCAAATTTTAAATAAATAGATGTATCCTCTTGGTTAAACCATCTTTTACATTTTATGTATCTGATTTTGGTGCCAAGTACAACGTGTGATGAATGTGAAATCAGACTGCAGTTACCAGTTAACATGTCTGAAGGTTGACAAAACTGTTTATTGGAAAAGACCTCCCCATCTCATAAATATATATTCGAAATATTCCCTAAATTAAAACTTCCACAAAGATTCAGCTCAAGAAACAAAGTACAGAAACTGATTTTTAAACCCCAAGTTCATAATACTGATTTATCATCAGCTGGGTTAACTCATTTCCCAAAACAGCTCTTAAACTTACTAAGGTCTGTCAGTAACAATTGTAGTTATCAAACAGAAACGCTTAAAAAACAAAGAAGAAAAAAAAAAGGAGAAAAAAAACACCCCGGATTGAAATTAAAGCATCATTTAAAAAAAAAAAATCTTGTATTACCAATGTTCACGTGTTCTGCTTATGACCCTGTGCTGTCAAGTCCCTAAAGAGCATCTTTCTTTAAAAGCTGAGTTACTCGATTAAATTTCATGTCTGAAAAGAAGCAAGAACTACATCAGCAGCAAAATGTTGATGCCAAACTGAGGTCTGCAAAGGATATAAAACAGTGTTTTGAAAATTTACTTCGGCCACAGATCCAAACATACAACTCCGTGAAACAAAGATACCATATTCTAAACTAGTAAGGCTCAGAAGCAGAAAAAGACTCCGACAGCAACTGTGCAAAGCTATGAAGCTGGTCCCATACATGCTAGATAGCCAAAAAAAAGAAATCGGTTTCTGAAATACTGTATAAAAATTCATTGAACAACTCTTCAGTCTAACTACAATAACTCCCAAAAAGGACGTGTGGCTCGTCACCGAGCAATACTTCATGTTGTGCATTCACTTATGAGGAAAGAAAAGCTTTTACGTTTTCTAGCTCAGTTGGAGAACTATAGTGGTACTGGTAAAATATGACATATCTTAACTAACTATATCTTACACAGATTGATCTTTATTGAACTCGAAACTGAAGCAATACAGATAAAGCCACAATTCTGAAAAGATCTCTGCAAAGACTTCAAATGTTCAGGTATAATTAGTCTCTTTGATACCAGTTGGGCCTATGCACAGTGCTTGTAGAATCAGGGCCTTAACTATCACATCAGTCACTTCAGGTTTGCTTTAGCCGATTAAAACTCAGTTGCAATTAACAGCTGAAAAGATCTACTACTACTTTATCCACATCTGTGTCTTCTCTTTATTTTATTAATTAAAAAGGCAAAGTAGGTAACAGTAATAACCAAGTTCAGTCTGCAAATATTTTAGCACTTTATGTTGCACAGCTGCAAATTTTCACCTTCTATTCATGAAACTAGCGGAAATTCACATTTACCAGAAGTAGATTTTTTTTTTGCCTGCCTGAATGAAATACTTGTCACAAACCTCACACTTTCAATGGGAACAGAAAATGGACAGTGCTGCAGTGCGTTTATAACACACCCTACGCAAGGTGTGTTAGCTACCGCTTCTAAAAACTTTCTTTGCATTTCTGGATTTTGGCCTCTGTTTTCTGGCCCCTTGTTCAAACTTGCGGGAAGCCCGTGAGCGAGTCTTTACAAGGCAGGCAGTCGTGGTTTTTACAACCTGCTTGCTCTTCCGTTGCGCCGGTTTGCGCCCACGCCTAGGGTGTGTTATAATCTTTTTTAAGTCCTTACGGATGGTATCATACCTATTCTCAGGATCGTCATCATCATCATCTTCCTCCTCCTCCATTGGAACAGCCCTTGATTTAGTCTCTCCCTCATCTCCTGGGGGAGGAAGGGGAAACAAAAAACCAGACAACGTGAACACTTAATACATGTGAAAGCAGCAATAAAAAACACAGCACAGCAACCACTGTCTCCATCAGGAATCCCCGTATAAAAATAAAAATAGCTTAGCGATGCCACCGCTTTCCTACTAACGCAGGAAAAAAGCCAGTTACTTGACACAGAAAAATAAGTATTTTTTATTAATGGAAGTATCTTGTTTTTCAAGCAGCAATTTTACCTGTACTACGCTTGCTACTACACACAACCTGCAATTCCTTCCTTACTACACACTGTGAAATTTGGGGTTTTAGACCAAAACGTGTGAAGATTGAGTAGTCCACTTAGGAGCCGGAAATTAACTCTCTTAAGTTACTATCTCCATTTCAAAAGCTCCACTACTGAACTTGTTTGAATTGAAAAGAAAGCCATCCTTCTGAGGGTGGTGAGATGCTGCAACAGGCTGCCCAAAGAGGTGGTAGAAGCTCCATCCCTGGAAGTTTTTAAGGCCAAGTTGGATGGGGCTGTGAGCAACCTGGTCTAGTGGGAGGTGTCCCTGCCCATGGCAGGCGGGTTGGAATAGATGATCTTTAAGGTCCCTTCCAACCCAAACTATTCTATGATTCTATAATATACTCCAGAATCACTCACTAAACTGAGGAGCTACGCTGCTGCTGTTGAGAAGTACTCGAGAACGATAATCCTTGCCTGGTTCTGCTTTCAGAGTGTCAAGTGCAACGCACGTACGTATGAAGAGTTACATTTTGAGAAGTCCCTGTGCTAGCCTTACTGCAAATATCAAACCTCACCTGCATTACCTGGGCACTGTCTCATATGGACCAAAACTGGCAGCGTGGGACACGTAACGGAGAAGGAACGGCGCGGTGTAATACCCTCCTTTAAGCTCCCTGCACTCTCCTGGCTGAACTGGAGGAATCCAGATGATTTCTAGCACATTCTCAGGCCTTTCCTGTTTCTCTTCTTCTTCCAGCTCACAGGTAACTCAGTCAAATGTGCTCCTTAGTAAAATTAAGCTGAAGAAAAGAGATCTGGAAATCCTAATGAACTGAGATCCCCTCATTCTCAAGTTCTGCTGTTTATTTTCTATGTGTGGGGAGCAGACTAGGACTAGGCTGTGAGAGGCCTGCTCCAGGTGGTTTCACCACCCACTTGGTGTAAGAGGCCATTAGAGGAAGTCCCTCACTCTCAGGCTTAAAAAGATGTATCTCGTCGGTTAAACCAGATTCTAAGTCTCATTCAACAATCAACCTCCATAGCTTGTTCAGACACAAAAAAAGACTCCTTTTTTATTCATCCAATAAGCCAAAAGAAAACTGAAGAGAAAGGGTGACTTCACCTCCTAATATAACAAAGGCAGATTCTTACAGAATCATACAATAGCTAAGGCTGGAAGAGACCTCTGGACATAACCTATTCCAACCGCATGCCCAGAGCAGAGCTAACTCCCAAGTGAGGTCAGTTTTTCCAGGGCCAAAATTTGACAGGGCAACCAGCTTCACATTTGACCATCCTCAACGTAAAGAATTTTTTCCTAGTATCTAATCAGTTTTCCTTGCCAAAAATTGTATCCGCAGCCTCTCATCCTTTTGTCGTGCATCTAGCTCAGCCTTCTCTAGAAGTACCCGTTAGGTCATTAGAAGAGAGTGATTAAGACTCTCCATATTTAGCATTCTCCAGCTAAATGAACCCACTTCTCTCTAACTCCACTGTCAATCATCCCCCATCACCTCATTTTTCCAATTTGTACACTCTTACCCATCCAGTAATTATCCAATCTTTCTACTTGTGACTTGCAAATAAAACAACCACAGCCTCAGACGTCTTCTGATAAACTACAACAACTTTTTCCTCCTTTCCTGGACCATTTCAGTACGAAGTCGCTGAACATACACCGGACATGAGTGATTTTGTTTTTAGAAGTATTTTTCTTTGGTGATCGCGTGATGCCGAGAACCGCCGCACAAGGGTTACTGTCACGGAGTACCACCAACTGTCTATCTACAGAGAGTGTCGTAACTGCCATGGCAGCTACCACAGGCAAGACGCTTGCTCATTACTGTGCAAACCATTCCCCATTTGCAATCTCCCCCAGCACTTGTGAAAACATTGCACAGCCACTGAGGAAAACCCGGGTATTATATGCACAGAGACGCAATTGAACGTACTCCATCAGAGGACCTTGAAAAACTATCATTTCAGGGCCGTATAATATGCAGAATAAGAAACTTAATTTTCACACTGTCACTCTGCAATGATGCAAAGCACCATTAATCAAACTCTGCTTTCTTACAGGGCTCAGAATCCAAAGATAGCACCTCTGCAAAGCAACCTCTGCATCTGCAGAGATTAACAACCCTCCAGAAACTAAACCGCAGGAGAATTTTGGGAAGAAGTGGGGATCAGCATCAAAGGAACTGGGAGGAAAAGGAGGAACATTATGTTTCATTTCAAATCTGGGTGTTCTGTTTGTTTTGGGGGCGGTGGATTTTTTTAGTGTGGTTTTTTGTTTGCTTGTTTTAAGAAACCACCAACAACAATCATCTCATTTTGCATTTAGTGTCTCCCTACAAGGGCTTTTTGGGAAAGTCAAAACATAGCTACGTCCTTTCTGCTATCTTTATAGAGATACTGCTGTTGAATTCATTTTTTGTCGAGTTGCAGCTTTGCAAACTACTCTAACTGCTGGCTCAGACACAGCAGTCCCATACAGAAAGTTCTATGAAACATTATTAGAAGAAACAAATAGGAAACAATTTGCCTCTCCTGGTAATTAAACCAGCAAATAGATTTCACTTTTTCTAGTTGAAAATTCACTTATTAAACATGTGTACTGTCCATGTAATGTGAAAACTACCCTTCCTTTTAAAATTCTTCAAAAATAAGTGTTGAAATTCAGCAGTTTTGAATTTCTTTCTGATTTCTTAAAGATACAAGACTCTGACGAAGTAGTTCTATCTTGGCAAGAAAACAAATTATTACTATTAAACCTGTTATGAACAGAGTAAGCAATGACAGATTTCTGTTAACTGCCACCAGCTGCTCTAAGGCTACATGGGTCTCCTGAGGTGCAAAGATCATACAATCATAGAATCATTCTGGTTGGAAGAGACCCTCAAGATTATCGAGTCCAACCGTTCCCCCAGCACTGCCAGGGCACCACTAACCCGTGTCCCTCAGCACCACATCTCCACAGCTTGGAAA